>MU931228.1:0-12496 GCA_036418165.1 Cooperia oncophora
TCATGTGGTTTGGTTTTCCTATGCGAATGCAGGATTCCTCAACCTGAGACATCTTTATACGATTTGTCATGGAATACATTTAGGGCTTCGATGATTCGTGAATTGAGCGCTTTAACTAGTCATAATTGGTGCTGGAAAATAGTAGTGATGTAGGGATTGAGAAACTAAAGGACACTTCGCGAGAGATCAACGACAAAAGGACTTACTCCATCAAAGTTCATGGGAAACAGAAACATGGCGTGATGAGAGAGCGATTCATCTTCGTGTTTTCACTCGGGCCGCGACTGAGGTGTAATTGTGAAAGACGATGCTTTTTTCCGCTCATACATCCGTTTAACATCCGTCTATTACTGGTTCCTACGTCAATCACCACAGACAAAGATTTCACAACACCACAACGATTTCAATCTCTACCTTTTTCAAGTAGACCCCAACCAAATGTTCATTAGTTTGGCGGAGAATAACAATGACACATTTCCCAATGAGACCTAGAAACTATACAGAGGGAGAATATGTGAGTAGCGGGGCAGAAGAGGACTCAGTCACACACATGGCCCTGACTTCTGATTATTCGACCACTTTGACCCGAAGGAGAGGCATTTATTCAGTTCCACTTAACACAGTGTACCACCGGGAGAGTCCCCGAAGGGGGTGGTATCTGATCGCTGGGAGAAAGAGGGCTGCTCTTGAGGCAGGATAAGTCAGTACTCAAGAGCAGGAAAATAAAGATAATGAAGTTATGAACCTTTCCGAGCTATCGAGTCACATCGGTTTGGAAGAAGAAGCCTTATGTATGGCTTTCGATAAACTCTACGTGGAAGTCAGGTTATGGCGCCCACACAAAATAGTTCAATCGATGATGAGCGAACAAATTCTTCATTCAGTTTTAAAAGAAGGTCCTTTCCAAAGGCACATTGATGTTTGAGCCGGTACAATGACAATAAGTTTTGCTGCAGTGGCAGGGAAGGTTTTGCTGCAGTTTTTGAGTGTTTCGGAAGTTGTCCCATCGGAAAATCATCTAAAATACTCTCTAACTAACCGGTCTTCAGAGAAAAGAGCTTTCGTCTTCCAGTCATGTTTTGTTTACGAGCTGCATTTTGCAGAGATAACATCCATAAGCTGCGGAACACTAGCAAGAAGCCCACAATGATAAGGATGGACATGTTTGCTGATACGCTTTTCTGCTATCTACTACACCTAAGTCTCATAAAATAAAGGATAAAAACTTCGCCGTTAATCGATCCCTTTGTGGGGTGCGGCACGCATTCTACTTCCATTTAGAATCGTAGTGGGTTATGAATCGCCGATGGGCCTTATGCAGTGACTGCGGGGCCCAGCGATGTACGAGTCAGTTTCTTACCTCCCAAGCGAAATAATGTCCCATTGTTACGCTTGCCTGGGGGGTTAGATTGTTGGCCTTGGCAAAGTAGAAATTAGAAATCCGAAACCCTCCAATTGAGGACAAATGTTGCGAGCGCTCGGCCACCTGTCACTACACCAACATTCGCCTCTTTCTATAAATATTGAAGCAACCTTCTCAGCCACACTCCCATACGTAAGAAGTGTATGAGCGTGTGTCCAGAAACTGTCAGAAATCAAAGCCTTTTTATCCATAGCTACAGCGGCCTGTGGAAGACATACTTAGGCAAACGGCCCTATAAGTGAACCTGCGTGAGACTGAGGACAAAACAGTTAAGATTCCTCAAATAGCGGACTTTAGAATTGCACTTATTTATCCCTACTCATGTCAAGCCGTGGTTTTCGGGAACTCCCTCACTCCACAGACAACCTGAACTAGTGTGTGATCTTTGACCAATTTAAAGTGGCCTCATTTTGGCAGCCGTCTACAGCTCATCATCTGATGCACGAAAACGCTCAACCATCAAACGATCAGCTATCGAGTAATCAGAGAATCAAAACACGCTATGACATAGGACAACAGCCACAAGGACGATACCGCTCATATATTCTTCAACCATCTGGAAATCGAAAATTCGGTGACTGGCAACGAGGGGGTGTACTTGAGACTTTTCTTTCATCGATTTAGTGGATCAGCAAAAATCAACCTCTCCTTTTTAACTTCACAGAATGTTTCTTGTTGCCTGATTACTCTTCCCGCTAATTGAATGAACAGCTGTCCCGGATGGGTAAAGCTATTATGGTGCATTGTATTAGTGGGTCTATCTTTAGCTCTGTAAGTTAAGGACGAGGGAAAAAATAATAATGAAGCTATGAGGTGCATTGACTTCAGGGTACCTATTTTGGCTGCCGTTCGCTAAAAGTTACATAACTAACTATTTTTTGCATGTTGGAATCAAGAAGTATGATTGAAACATAAAATTATTAAGCGCACTAATTGATTTATGACAAATAGTTCGCAATAGTTTCTGGACGTTTCTTCTTCCTTTTTCTTCCACAAGGTGATCGGCTGGCACATCCGGTTCTTCAGTTCCTCCACCAACGATTTTTCGACGTTTAATAGAGGTGTATGCTTATATGGACATACACACCGAGAGAGGTTTCGATCACAGTTACTGGAGATGATTTTTGATGGTTTTTCTGATCCTAGCTTCAGGAACGGGTCTGAACTACGAAGCCATAAGTCAGAGGCCACAACATTGTTCTAATCGCTAGCAGGTGGGAAGATTTGTAGTGCATGAAAAAATGCTGCCATTAATAAAAAAAGAACAAAATAGGCTCTGCTTGTCATTTACCGCCCACTCTTTCGAGAGCTTCTTTTCTTCTAAGGACAGATTTTCACCGACTTCCCCCTCCCAAGAAAGCTTCTGTTGGAACTTGTCCTTCAAGATGTTTCAATCTTCTGGACATCGTAACCGCTTGTCGCAAAACCACCTTTCACGGAGGCCGCTTGAATCAGAGACTTTCCTGCCGTCCGTCGCGTCCCATTCTCATCTTACCTGCCATCTTTCTGAATTCGCCACAGCCTTCTACCTTTTCGCTAAAGTTTTTTTAAAAGGTTCTTTTCTTTCCCGGGAAAAAAAGAAAACTGGTGAAGGGGGGTACGGTGAGCGGGTAAGGGGTCAGCGCCAGTGAATTGGAGAAAGCCCAGAGCACTTGAACTCGGAGAACATTTACTCAAAAGCAAATACGACCGTCCTCCCTTTACCAACCTCTTCTCGCTTCTTGCTGTAGATTCCTGACGTACAACATAACCTATCCGGAATACCCCCAAATTACCATTTTAGTCGAATCTTGCCCTCAGAAGAAGTTGAACATGGATTCGCCTTTACTATGCCCATAAGAAAGTGAGGAGTAAGGGTAAGATTTCTTCCTAAACACCTCGAGAAGCACAGCAGTATAAGCACAGTAAGTAATGGTATGGTTCTGGGGACACGCAGCTGGATGGCCTTCCGTGCTCGCCTGCATCCTTCTTCAGAGACAATAATCTCTTTCTCCGTCAAGGCTGAGCGTTAGCAAAGAGAGGGATCACCATAGCGGGCCGCAAGAAAAGCCCTACCGTTTACCTCACCCTTTCTCTCCTAACTGCCTTAACAGACCATTTGATGCGAAACCGCTTGATGCTTGCGCTACAGGCAGCGGCTTCGTGGCAAGCGGATGTGATAGCCATAATCAATGAGTCAAATTATCAAGGGAATTTCGGAAAAATCGTAGTTATTCAAAAGCTGAGGCAGTAAAGCGTATAGAAGGCCGAAAAACTAATAAGCTGATGCGATGTTATGGTATTTGGCCATCATTTTTCTTTGAGATATTCATGCGGCAGAGATATGAACTCTGTTACAAAATTCAGGAGGTCTCTTGAATTCTCACAATTAACAAATTTCAGTGCATATCATTATTGAGAGGGCCAGATGAGCTCAAGCTAACCTTTCAATGTGCAATGCAAATCAATGAAAACGTGCGTTCCTGGAGGTGAGGTAATGTGAACCGCCATCGAAAAAGTTCATTGCTGCAGTTGCTTGAGAAAAAGAAAAGTGAAAATGTCTATTGATTCCCGATGGATGCCCAATATGAATGGATCCACTGATGTTAGTGTTGAGGTTAACCAAAGACCTGCTCAGTGGCCTTCTCTGACTTCCTCGAACCGACAATTCGTAGCTAGTTGAAGTTTAACTATGAAACACACTCACCTCTCGATTATTTCTCTGACGGTGTATTGGCCTGAAGCAGTCGATTGACCCGCGGCACCTGTTGGTGCGGTCATTTTCGGGAATGCAGCGATCCAGAGGGAGAAACAGCGACCACTTGGCTCACAGTTGCAATGAGCGCCGTTGTAAAGCCGTACGTCGTGCCAAAACAGCTTGCGATCACCTGCGCGGACGAGCTGAGAAATCGAGTCATCGGCTGCCAAACAGATAACGGATCCAATGAATTCGATGTCATTCGATGCCTCAATAACAATCTGCTAACTTTCCACATATTAGACCTAGTAGCGTTGCGAAAATTATTAGATTAAAGGGGATGTGTTCATGAGAGTTATGTGGAAGGAACATTTGTTGAGATAGGATAGAGTGCGAAACCATGGGGGGGGGGGGTTCAAGCTATAAGTTGTTCTATCTTCGTCGCTTATGAATAGTTCTTGGCAGAGAAGAGAGCGGGTAACAGGGGTGGAGGAGAGGTAGCGGATCAGAAGCCAGGACATGTACTCATTTTATCCCTGACTGCTGTTTATTTACTGCATTCCAAACATCAAAATGTCAACAAACTACTGATGAATTTTTTGGAGAAAAAGCGCAAAATTTTCGATGGAGACGGGGAGATCTGCATTTAGTCACGAGATTTTACGTAGGAATGAAGGGGAACCCACGCTTATGCTTCAAGCTCTCGCAAGTGGGGTCATCTGCAACAGGTTTTCTTGGTGGGAAGAAAAGCTCAAAGTGCCAAGTGGTCACAGGTATGTTTTCATACAAAAATGAAGCCTCTCTGGAGGAACTGTTTTCTTTTTTGCCGAACGAGGTTTTTATATGGAACCTTTATCTGGCCTGACGTTTCGACCATTTCGTTTTCTACAGTTAGTATATAGCTAGTAAAGTAAGAAACTGTTTGCTCCAGTGACGGGCGGCAGAATATTTAGCCTCTGAAGAAGACGAAAGGGTCGAAAAGTCAGGCCGAGCGAAGGTTTCATCTAAAAAATTTCGTTTGACAGAAAAAGAAAACCAGTTCGACATTAGGCCGAGGTTCAACAAGGGATAACATGGGTCCCTTCGGAGGATTACTTCGCGATTGCTGAAAAAGTCGAAGCCCCTCGTGGAGAAAGGCAAAGTAGGCCGCGATGAGCAATCCTGTAATCAAAAAGTTGTATGGCGGGGCGCTGAGGTGCAAGGCAGCTCAAGTCGGTTCCTGGTTCCTTTCGCTTGGAACAAGGGGCCTCAATGGGGAGGTATTCGGTCTTTGCTTCTTCTTCAATGGCAAGTCGACTGTAGCGCGCTCCTGCGCTGTCCACGGATTTTTAAAGAAATTCGCTTCCAAGGTGAAGAAAAAGGAAAGCATTTTCAATTCAGGTTTCCGTTGGTGATAATGAAAATTAAAGTGTTGTAAAACTATGGAACGGGAACTCGTCCAAAAAAGTTGCATTGTTTGTGAAGAATATGTGATTTTCTGTGGGAATGATGTCATTCAATGAACTTCTGTCTCCAGTTATTACCACAAGACTCCCCCGCAGCAGAATGTAATTTGCAGTAAATGAACTCTCTAATAAAGTTAAAGGGAAACTAGACCGTCCTTTATAAGTCACTTCATCAAGTACCTCCTTCGTTCTTTTCCTGAACTTAGCTGCCTTTGACTTCTCGAATGCGCAGTTTTTGAGCAGTACTTGAGGATTGGTCTTTTCATTCTCTCCCTTAGCTGTACCAATGCAAGGAACTTTTTTCCGACAGTTATAAAAAGAAGAATATTCAAGGCATATGGTACTGATCTGGTATTGCTGGTCTGGTGCTGCCTACTTTCTACCAGATTTTTAGAATATGCGAGCGCGTGACCTCGAGCCTTCTGCTTTTCTAGCCAGTTCACAAGTCCTAGTTCTGTCAGGGTGGGTAATGGAGCCCACATACGAACGACAAGGTTCCAATCCACTTGATAGTGAAGTAAAAGTACAATAGACGTCCGAATTGTCCCTTGCTGGAACCCTCTCGATCCCCACTAGTAAAAACATACATTGGAGAGAGGTGAGTGTTTGTAGGAATTTTCACTTGTCATCTTAACGATATCAGCTACCTTTCGAAATAGATAGAGAGAGCTAGCGGGAGGGTGGGGCTACAAGCTAGCAGCTTATAGGCTTAAGGGGTTCTATTGGGCCTGACTGTCCAGCTTCCACCGGGATTGTGCTAATTTTCTTTTTTGATGTAGTACACAACCGCCTGGTGAATCACAGGACACATTTGAGAGGTTAGGGCCTTAGTATGTTCCCGGTTTCTGACCCTTTCCTCCTAGCCTTTTAAGAAAGGTAGAAGCTCCCCAGGACTTGGTGAAGAATTGCTTAGGCCGAGTAAGGCTTTATTCAGTACTTGATCCACGAACTCTATCCCTATAAGCTGCCTGATGCTGAACTTCCTTCTCCAAAAAGCACTGTCAGCTTGAAAAGGTTATGGGCCTTATGGAGGCTTGCGGGCTTTTCAGCCCCCAAGTGGAATTGCCCTAAAATGAGTCAAAACTCTCTACATATTTACGTATTCGTGTAAGCGCCAAGCCCCTGTTGCAGAATTTCTGCAGACTTATATTGACGTCGTTCTTGAGATGGGAAACCGAAATGAGACAGCCGATGTTGACAGGTGGCCAGTAATTCCTATGGGTGCTCCCGTGCTGCCCTTCGTAGTTGGATTCGTCACATAAACAAGCCGAATCCAATAAATGGTTCAACCGCTCCGGATTTTGGTCATTTGAATGATGAACACTCTAATCAAACAAGGCCATTACTTTGTTGTGTGCTCCCATTCACTTTTTTCCCAAATAGGAGTCAAATTCTCAATTAAATGGGACTTTTTGTGTGCGATATCTGTTGAAATGAGGTAGGCTAGTAAGCAGGTGGATGTGTGGATGTGCTAAGCAAACGTATTCATTCATTCATCATAAAAGCTTGCAGTTTCCATGAACGGACAGTCTCTTATTCGCTCTTGAAGAAACAAGGCACGATAATCTGTTTCTCGGTCTACATGGTACAGGGGTGCCATATAGTAGGGAAATGGCGAAAAAGCTATGTGAAACGGTCAAAAACCTGCAAAAAAAGCCTTTGTTCCAAACGACTCAGAAAGTTCGGACGAGTTTCCCGTTGGCACAGTGCCAGAAACCGCTACGGTAGACAAGGCTGCATGTACGTAATCATATATCCATGAAGCACCGCAGCCGCTTCATATCAATCCCTTTGTTTCATGTTAAATTTCACAAGTGCTGCGATACGAACATCAAGCTCGGTCAGACATACAGGGGGGCAAAAAAAAGACATTTTTCCTCCTTGACTTTCGAGGCGCTATAAGTTACCTCATTTAAATTTTTATGGGACACTTCCACCACCATATTAAAGAGCATATCAAATACTATCACGATGCTCCGCCACAGCCTTCTGGACGAGCGCCATTGAGAGATTCTGGCCCGCAACCGCGATGTGGTACCTGAGATCAGCGAGATAGTCGATTTCTCCGCCACCGTAGACCACCCTATTGAGCTCCGCCCGGACCGGGTTATTGAGTGGGTTTAGCTCAGGGGACCTGCTTAGATATTCTACCTTTACCAGGTACTCAACGTCCTCCCATTCCGAGTAGGCGAGAGTTTCTCCAACACCCTTCAATTCCATGTGGTGGCACCCAATGCTGTAGCAGTACAACCTTTCCAAGAAGGTACGGGGGACGACATGTGGGGAGGATATTCTCCTCAAGTTGCTCGATGTAACCGCCAGCGCTCACCTTCAGTCCGGGGTCCACGATGTTTTCTATTCTAGGTACGTACCGGGTCACAACTCCGCGCATTAGAGACTGTGGTGAAATGAATGACCTATCGTGCGCGATTGTCGAAGCTGCTCGACGCTGGGGTCTTGCAGATCAAGAGTACTTGTCTCCAGGTAGCTCTCCATGGGTGACTCAATTCAAGAAGTTTCACAGCTGTTTAGAGGTGACGTAGAATTCCGAATGCGTCCTTGCACCAAGCGGTTTTTGCGGCTGGAGATGACTTCATATTTTGGTGTACATGAAGGTGATGGGCGAGCGCCAGCTCCTGCTTATAGAGGAACATCTTGGGTATCTTCCGCCCTGGTACTCGTATCCACGTTCTCTGTCTGCTCTACGCGGATTTCGCTATATTTGACTCCGGTCAGAATGTCTTTTTTTTGCCCCCCCCCTGTATTAGTGGCTGCGGGGCCGCGTAGGAGCCTTGAAGTCCGGCAATGTTTGCGGCCTGTTAGGACGGCTAATCGAAGCTACCTCTCTTTAGAGAAAGGACGTCACGTAACCGCCTGTTACAGGGTGAGGGGGGGGGGGCGAATTCTATCTTAAAACGGCACTATACGCGTACGCATGGATTATCTCTGAGCCAGAGTAGGCGTGGCATTTGAACATGGCACGGAACTGGTTACTCGTGGAATACTTCCAGTCTGGGACAACTGTCATCTTGTTCTCTGTTGGACAGAGACACGACAACAATTGTGTCAAGATGAAAATATCTCACCAGAAGCATAGACACCTTCAGGTTAAGTTGAAACATGCGGCCACGCCTACCCGATCTCAGGGATTTCGAGTATATCTGCTATGGCTAGATCAGCCCCGCTCACCTCTGAATAACTGAACATTTTGTGACTTTAGGCTATCACTACAGAGCGGGATTATCATTCCTTTGCTGATGATAAGCTGCCAATTTACTCTCTATGTTCTCAAGCCTTACTTCAGAGATTTCACATGGTTCTGCATGGAGCGCCAATGACTCTTGTGCGTCCCGTGCTATGAGTGTCTAGCATCTGAAGTTTTCTATGCCACGCCCTTACTAATATAGCAGCCACTCGCTTGAACGCGGCTTCTCTACTTACTTCACCCAGTTGATAAATTCGCTTGTCTTCCTCTCCATCTTGTTCGTACAGACTTCACTTGAGTGCAGTTCTCTCTCGACTGCTATCCACAACACACCGTCGTTGGGAATTCCACCAAGGAGGGGAGTGCTGAATGGGAGAGTCGTAAGCAGGGAGTTCTCTCCCGAATGCTGATCAGGGCAAACCCTATCCTCTTGTTCGGACCCTGCAAGTGATGGCAGCATTTCTGTCGACTGCACCGCAAAATTGAAAGCAGAGCCCGTGATCAGGAATCCTGGGTAAGAGGGGCCAGAAATAGGTATGCATGGGGTGCCAAAAACCTAATGGTGAGGAAAAAATGCGGAGAAAAACAGTTGCGCATGCACAGGAAGAGTTCCCTCTTGAAGCGACGATAGGTATGACATCAAAGAAAAGAGATCGCCGGATGGCGCTGTAGTCAACATGATCGCCTTAGTTCGTCCCATCTGATTTTTTTGACAACAACTTCTCTACCTGCATCTTTGGAGGGTGTTCTGCTATCAAAGCTGGGTAGAATGCTGGGCAGGTCCGATGAAGATAGGTCGGGCCAAATAGAGGAACACGATGTAGGTAGCCTTGTCTCCGCTTTTGCTCCGCGAACTAGACGCAACAGGTCAGTCGTCATCCCGGTGACTTGATTATGCGGCGGCAAGGGACGCGACGCGGCTGCGGTGTGTTGCGAGCGCGGCGATCAGCTGCTTCCAGCCTATTTTACATTTTCTCCCTAGTTTACGCTGTTTTGACTCACGATTCAGTTGTCCTTGTCTTCACAAGTTAAATTTATTGAGATTCTTCCTGGTTCTTGCGTACAGTTAAATCAGTTAAGGCAGACAATCAAACAAATACGCTGAAAAAGATGGAAATAATTAACTTCGAAAAAATAGAAAGTAATTCCTGAGAAGAGCAGCCAGAACAGGTAAACCTAGGGGAAGAATGTAAATGGGCTGAAAAAAGCTGATCGGCCGCGCAATCGCACACACCGCAGCCGCGTGCCCTGCGCCCAAATCAAGTCACCGGATGACGACTTTATCACTTGCTAGCGGGGAGAGGAACTTTTCAGCTAGTCGCAGAATGTGATTTTGAGTGGACCCCAAAGAATTTCATTTGCTTCTGAATCTTGGAAAAAACGCATTCAGTCGAGACAAAGCACACTCCAAACACTTTGCATGCTGATTGACTCCATTGGCTACCAGGAGCTATTTTGAATGGAATGACTCCCCCAAAAAATGTCGAAGCGTGAAAGGACAGGAGCTACAAAGGACTCCAAGAAGATTTAAGGTCAAGGCTTCACACCGCATTCGCCTAAAGAGAGTAGGAGATAATGTTTTCCTTATCTGCTCTGTGGACTTGGAGTGATTTTTTTAAAGCAGTGATTGTTTTCAAAGGCCAAAAAACCAAATGGGCCGAACTGAGTATGAGTGATTGCCACGTTTTCGGAACCAGTCCTTGAGCTGTTCAAAGCACCCATAGGGATTTAGTAGCGCCGCCCCTATAGTTAACTATTTCGTTCTTATAACAAAAATCTTTTTTCATTCCGCCTTGTCGCTGAAATTCATGGCTGAGTCCAATTTGCTCCTCGAAACCGGCACCTGTTGTATGTAGTTTAATGTTGCGAGTAAAGTTGTATCAAGACTGTTTTCCTTCGGCCAAGGAAGTAGGAGAGCGAAAACGAGGCCATATTGGTGATGGAGTAAGACTTTTCTAGTTCACCTAGTCCATATGAGCGTCCATGCATTACAGGAGATGAACGGGGACGTCTAGTGCTAGTATGCCTTCGGTCGCGGCAAACAGCCCACCATTGCTGAACTCAAGGGCATTTCATTAATAACTCCTTTTTGAATGTAGGAGAAAGACCGGCCAGAGAGCTAGACTGCCGGCTCTGGCCGGTCTTATCTAGGCCTGAGATATTTTTGGTTACTAATTTTC
This sequence comes from Cooperia oncophora, assembly GCA_036418165.1. Classification (NCBI taxonomy): domain Eukaryota; kingdom Metazoa; phylum Nematoda; class Chromadorea; order Rhabditida; family Trichostrongylidae; genus Cooperia; species Cooperia oncophora. The sequence continues at coordinate 10,931 of MU931228.1, forward strand.
TCCCTTTCACATAGGCTATATCACTGCATATCCCCTACCACTCAGTTGGAGTGTTCACTAGACTATTCTATTATTGACTAGGTAACGTAAGTTTCCTCAGATCGGGGAGAGCGGCGGGTTTTGTCTGACACAGTGATGGGCAGGTTGTGTCTCGCTATCGGTCGCTACATACCCCTCCTCTCTCCGCTGAGGAGTCAGAGAAAATATTGTTATTACCAACTAAAGGACATGGCTCTTCCTTTTCGAGCTAATACTATGGGAAAAATCGCCGCTGTTTATCGACGGGGGGGGCATTTTGTATTATAATTGCTTCCCTGGTTCCGGTTTACAAATCTCACTCTGGTAAACTTGTGAACGCTTGTGAAGCTGGAGCAAGATCGTCTAGCCACCATCCTAAAACGTGTCAACTCGAAAAAAGGGTACCTAGATGGGTTGGCAAATCTATGAAAGCAGAACTGCCCCCCCGTCGATAAAGCATCAGTGTCTCAGTAATCAGTATCTATCTATCTATCAGTATCAGTAACTACACCCTGGCTCTCCTCAACGGCTAAATTTTAGGAAAGTCTAGTGGAAGCGTCGGTGTGGGAGGGCTTCTCAATAGCGGGGGCGGTTGAGGGAGGGCACATCTTGGAATGTTCTCCCCAATGCCTAACGAGCCCTAAGCCATTTTCTGCCTCACGTTGCACTATTCGTTTCATCCTTCCAGTACGTGGAAAAATACCGTTCCCTCTCATAACCTGATTTTTCCTCGTTTTCGAAGATTTCCTCATCATGAAAGGTCTTCCAGAGGTGGTTTTCTAATCCACTCCTATTCCTTTGAACGCAACGTATGCAAAACCGCGGGAAAAAAACTTGGAACACCTTTTGGAAAGGCATTTTCATCTATTCCGAGCAACCTGTTCTTTTCTTGAGCAGAAGTGTTAGGGTCAGAAGCTAAGACTATATTGTTATGATGCAATAATATTGAAATTTTCGTTGAGCGGAGGTGGTGTAGTGGCAAATGGCGTCGCCTACATACCGCGTGCATGGTCTGGAGTTCAAATCCCGGACCGGCTCCCACCCAAGCCAAACGATTTTCCATGCCTACAGGGAAAACTATTTAGTACTAGGCTTGTTAAAGAAGAAAAACACGTCGATTTCTACATTGGCAGCCAGTTTATACAATTGGCAGCCAGCCCCCCCTCACTCTGTCGCCCTCCCCCGCCCTCCTCTCCTTCGCTACCATCGCAACGCACTGTACAGGCAAATTCACATTCAAGAACCCACGACGACTCTGAGTGGAAGTTGGATGCATGCAGCATCCTGAAAAGTGGTCTATAGAAGTTAAGCTTTCATCTTCGTGCTTTTCGATGCAGTACTGCTTCTCGCCGTTACGCCAACCCTCACAGTGCTGGGATGATTCGTCAGCGTTCACGACGACATGGTAAGCTGTCATGTCTTGGTCCCTTCTGGCCCATCTTAAGATGGAATGCACCTGTCTGACCGCACGGCGGAGATGTAATGATTGGTTACCTCTTCCGCTCTGTAGATGCGATCTTCTGAGCGATCATTTGGAAAGGAACTAGC
>MU931229.1:0-15816 GCA_036418165.1 Cooperia oncophora
TTCGAACCAAATTCACCACTCTTCTTAGACCAGGCAGTTCACCAACCAAATCACGCCAGACACCACCGCGAACCCTGCCCCGACGGTCACGCCTACTTGTCAGCGCGGACATAGATTTTCAACACATGACTGACTCCGCCCATTCTTTAAAGTTTGTTGCGAACTTCAAATCTTCATAACTTTTTCAATTTTCACATCCACTCTTCGCACAACGGAGGTACTCGTAGCACCACCAATTTAGGCTCCGCCCCTTTGGCTACCACTTGCTTTTTGCGGAATTTTGATATTTTTTCAAAATTTTTGCATTTTTGGACTGCTCCATGAAGCCCCGCCCACTGTGAGAGGCTCCGCCCACTTTGAAGAAGCCCCCCACTTTTCAAAAATGGTGCAAATCGGCAGTATAGAGCCATGGCTTGCATGGCAAGGGTATTGCTGGTCATTAGGAACAAACTTTGCCTGATTTATTTGTTCCGAGTGACGGACGAGACCCTAGCATGAAGCCAAGGCTCTATGAAGTTGAAACGAATTGAGCACATGACGAGAGCTCTGTGACAGTGACACTTACGGACATGGTTTGCGTTAGGCACACGGCTCTAGTCGCTCACCTTCTCACGCTTTTGCTAAGGATTCTCTCGTACGTATGAAAAGGGTGATGCTTACTCATAATTATTCGATTCCTCTGTCGGACTGGCATAACACGTGACGTGTGGCACTTATCACTCGAATGTTTCCTGCTAATTTATTTATTTTTTGATAGTTGTTTGATGGATGCGGCCTAGCGTCTCTGTCGGCCCACTAGTAGGGCGGCTGGAGCCTACAGGGTGTTTACTGAGCCATCCACCAGTTCTCACTACTTCTTTTCGATTTTGGATCAGACCATTGCCCTTCGCCAAAGGAAATGCCTGTGCCTCTAAGAGCGAGGCGTCGATATCAACGAGACACTGTGGCGCGGTACAGGACATATTTCTCAAAAACAGCGCAGGTGTCAGGGCTCTCGACTCCAGCAAAGGGGGCTGCAACAACTCATAAATGCGAGTGGTTCGAAAAGTAGCGTGATCTATGGGAACTTCATAAACCTGAAGCCTCAAAAACTAGAAGACTACAGTCAATAGCCTGAAGAGTTGGAGACATTTCGTTTTTTTTCCAGGTTAACTCACTCGGAATTTTGTAGAAGTTTCTGTCCACCGCAATATTCTACTGAGCAAGCGTTCTCAACATTAGTCAGACGACAATCAGAGACAGAAATTTGTAACGGTGATGTGGGTCTTGTTTTGATAGTAATGTTTTTATGAGAGAATTTTAAGCTGCACAGCAGCTCGCGAGCAATCGTTGAAAAAAATATTCATTGACAGGCACCGAAATGGAAATTTTATTCGAAATTACATTTGTGAAACGTCAATGCCAAACTTGAGCGCTTGTCGAAGTGCCCTCAAGTGAAACAACTTCACAACGCGTCGTACGATAGTGATTCAATCAAGGAAATGTGAATAACAGCGCCTTACAGATCTTGGCAATGGAAACCTATTGGAAGCAAGCGATAACCGCCAGCCACCTCGGAAGATGCAGTGACGGGGTGAGCAAGCAAATAAGAAAGAACGACAGCCAATACGGCTTCAACAAATATTTTTTTGAAAGTCAGCAAGCATTATAATGCGACATGTCAAATGTTGAATATCAATATGTTCCTATCTAATCACAGTGTGCAATTAATTCCCTAAGCTTTCGCCGCTCGTCGTGGATCTGCTCCATTATTTCTTTGGCGTTCACTTTACAGCTGAAAATATATAGATGATTGACGGTTGGATCTGTAAAAACTAAATACAGGAAAGTCCTGCTCCATTAGTGGGAAACAGGCCACATCATCGTTGGGGTTTCCCCAACAGGGAGTCGTATTTGTTCGTGGGGGAGGGAGGGGGCCACATTTGGTCTGAGAAAATTTTTTTCGATTGTTTACTTTGCTTGTTTCAGGGATGCTATGACGGGGGAGGGCATTTGCTCGTCGTTCGTTGTTAGAAGGGGTGGAGGTAGGACTCGTATTCGCCTTCTGGGCTTTCGAGAGGTTGCTGACTTTTCGTGGTTTTCTTGTTCTGTATAAACTATGGACTACTAGATGAGAAGAGAACTATAGTGGGGGAGGGTCGCACGACTCGACCAAGATCCCCAATCCATGATGTGTCCTGAAGAGTAATACTACAAGTGATACAGCGATACGGCAAAGACAGTCCTGCGCACCACGACTGAAGGGACGTGCCAATGCAGAGCTGGGTTTTGCGCGTCATCAGTCCGCTCTCCACCAGTTGTTGAAGCGGAATTGTGTCAACGACTTGTGGAAAAAGGTTGATCACAAGCGGATTATGATACGTAACTGCCGCTAGGCGAAAAAAAAAAACGAAAAAGAACAAATGAGCTGGCGTTAACAACACTCACAGACGTTTTCGAGAGTGTACGGTCTACATTCCCTGAACGAAGTGGGAGTGGCTGCGCTCTTCATCATGCGAACGTGACGATAGGGTGCATTATTCGTACGCGTCACTTTATGTACTAGAAATGTCAAGGCAAACGCCCCTTCTCGCCCTCAGATGGAGTCTGTAGTACAGTGAAGAAAACGATGAGATAAGTCACCAAGCCAAATTTCGTGACACCCAAGTGCAAGTCTGTGATTGCTGATAGGCAATCTTGGAAGCTTGATTTCTTGCTCTTTTATACATGTACAGCTCATGCATTCACAGACATCCCAACTATTACGTCACCGACTCCGCTTCTAAAGACAACTTGTAATGAATGCCTTGAAACTGAGTTTCAATTCAGATGCGAAGCTGGCAAGTCTGTAAAAATGCAAGAATTAAGCCGTTTGGAAAGAGCAAGCGATAACCGCAAAAGCTCCTGATAAGTCGGTTCTATTCCTATCTCCGCCGGCTATTACCATAGGCAAATGCATAGTAGCAAATTCATACAAGAAAAGACCCCTGGAGACCATGTGGTATCGATGCAGCAAGGTCAACAGAGGGTAAGGATAGCTATATGGCTGGTCGCATGGCGTATGGCGTGCATGCGTGTTGCGTATCGAGCAGCGGTGACAGATAGAATGAATACCAGGCTATCAGCAGACTGACAGCGTTTCCGCGCAGAATCGAATAGTGGAAGCGCTTCACTTCCACGGTTGAATACGAGCTCACCTGGTAACAAAAAAATTTAAACAAGAGTAGATCGCACAGTGAGTCTTTAGAAAACTAGGAGATCATAGTTATCGAAATACAAATGTGATTTCCACGACCAGCATATTCCAAACACATTGATGCATTTTCAGTTTTGCGTTCACAGATGTGCAAGACTTACTCTTCGGTCAATGGGCAGCATTTAGCAATTTCCGAACACTGCTTGTGCCACAGCTTCGTGTCTTTGCGGCAGCTGATAGCCTGTGAACAACGTGGCTTACGGAATTAAACAAAAAGAAATGATATGACGCTGAGAGAAAAACTCACTTTTTTCTTCGTGCTTGATTTTCCCGAGCTTTTCGACGAACGCTTTTTCCGTTTCGTTCCAGGAGCGAACGGAAATCTGGCGTGGATCGAGTGGCATATTTTCAGCTGAAAACTGAAACTAACTAACCATGCTGAGGCATTTTATCAATTCACATACCACCGCACGATCAACTATTCTATGATGATGCTCACCAGTGGCTAGGAAACCCATGAACAGCTAGTTCAACAAACAATTGAAACAATTTAACATTGTTGAAGTTTGCTGAACCTCATTCAGAAAATTGTTCGTTCGCACTACCCAATTGTATGGGGTGTTTGACAAATTGGGTGTGTGGCTCGCGTACGTAATATGTCGGTCTGCATGTATGTACGTCTATCTGCCAATTCTCCGCTGGAGTGACAGAAAAAAAACGGTTGCTAGCAGAAATGTGTACTAATTAGTGTTACGGTATCGGTCCAACTTGATGTTTTGTTTGCGACAACACTCTCCTGATAGCAGTATAGGAGTGAAAGGGATTAGCGCAGTCAGCGTACCGCTGCTACCACAACTCAGGCAGTTGGAGCCATGGTAGAGCATCGTGTGTGATGTCAGTACGACCCCCCCCCCTCTTTCCCAGCACCCACCTACCAATCTCTCACATTTTTAAGTTTCCTCCAGTTTTTCATCCGATGACTTTCCGTCTCCAAAATTCTCACAAATATCAAAACAATTGATTAGCAACATCACTAGAACTATGAACTCATAAGTACGCAGATGACTGACAATTGATTAGCAACATCATTAGAGCTGTGAACTCATAAGTACGTAGATGACTGACTGAAAAATACATCTCAATCATGTTCGTGCGCATCGACCTCTCCAAACCCTTATCAAAGATCTGTTTGGACAAAAATCATCGAAAATTACACCTTACCACCACCACCTCTGCGTAGAAGCGTAATGCCACAGGCGCATCGCCCGCACCCAAATCGATACAAATAACCCACTTATGAGATCATTCAACGAGAATATAGTTTTGAAGGGAATTGGAGTTCGCCAAGGAATATCCTTAACATGGACACGAAAGAATCCGAGTCTATTTGAGTGGCTCAGGCACTATCCCCAAGTAATACGCCATATGAAAATATCTTCTGAGCTAGCGGGCTTCAGGAAAAGCCTGTAGAGCTCTGGGAAGAGCGAAATGGGCCGCTCTGATGTCCGCGTCTCGCGATTCAACAACTACCAGGCTCCGTTAACCCATCTGAAATAACTGTTCACGAATCGACGAGATGATTCAGGCTGCGAGTACGTACAAAAGACGCCAACCTCACAACACTTGCTTCAATGAGCAGCATTTTCGTTTTCCTCAGGTAATCCCCACAACCTAAAACAGATCAAAAGAACAAGCCACTTCGACTTGCTTTCCCCAGGCCAACCAGACTCTGGCCTCCACTGGCTGAATTGTTGCCAATGAAATCATAAACGCCGGTCGCAAGCCGCTGTCCAGTTGTTATACTAATCCTTCTCGGTACAGGCCAGCATCCGTGTTGCGCGAATGCCCTCCAATAGGGGGTGTATTCAGTCCGGCCAGGAGAGCGGGGGCAGATTTGGGCTGAAATTTTTTTTCTCGTGATTTTCCATGCGCTTCAACGGACGTATGTAAAGGAGGATTGGACGTACGGGTAATTGTGGGAGGAGGCCGGGAATTCCGCCATCTAACGTTTGGCGTTTGTCAGGAGTGGGTGTTGACTTTTGCGATTTTTGGCATACTATATGCCGCCCCCGCGCTCGAACGGCTGAGTTTCGATGAGACAGGAACAGTAAGGCCGAAGGTGTAGGTCGGGGCGGGAACGAGCCAGGATCCTTTTCTGCTGGAGAAGCCGTCAGTGCGGCGCCGCTTATTCACACATTCACGAAAATGCTCTACCATCGTCTATTAGCTGGACACAACGGCGGGGTGCGTGTACATGGCAAGTGGCACGCTTACCATGAACGTGCTATGGGCGTCCAACCCCGGAAAGCTTCCTCTAGTCCAATAAAGCTTCCGTCCTGCGGGGACAGCAAGTTGGCACCACATTTGTGTGAAAGGATGAGAATACTGACTTGTACACCGTCTCCATTGTTAAGAATTCATCACATTCAAAAGACCACTGATTTTGACTCTGGTAGAAAGCGTGCCGCGTCCCGAACAAGGGTTAGATCAACGGCGAAAACTTTGTTCCTCATATAAGACTCGTGAACAGTACGTTTGCAGACAAGTACGAGATGTTCGGTTCACACGATGGGTCGAGGAATATGGCGGCTTCGAAAGAGCTCTTCATCTTTTCGCGTATCCGCAAGTCCCCTTCCCCTAGCATGCTAGCCACAATCAGATTTCCCTGCCTGAGTCTGCCTCCGATTGGTAACTTCTGTACTTAATTTTCATTTGTTCCACTAATATGTATAGATGTAGGAAATCGAAAGAGGGTAGAAAAGAGAGCAGCTAGTAGAATACAAAAATGTAAAAAAAATGTAAAAAAACAACCTCTTCAGGGTTCAATATTGACTCAGATAATGTCGCATCCTTGATGTTCTTCTGTACACAGTCTCTTGCCAATTCTGCTCTTCTTAAGTGAAGACCATTCAGCGCCATTTTGATGTCCCATTTCTTGCGAGTACAGAAATCGCTGCTGCTCATTCTAGAAAACCGAGACTAACATATATTCGGAGGAAGCAATATGATGAAAGTATGGAATCACACAAAATCAAAATATCGCATACTTTCCAAATGAAGAAAGTATTAAATTACACGAAAATCAACCTTCAAGGACTATCAATTACTTCTAGACTGTGGAACGAAAGTCATCAATCTGAGAAAAAACGAGACGCCCTTGAGGGCATATGGGATAGTGTACTTGTGCGGTAAGCATGAAAAGCGGGTTCGAGTTTCGCCTGCGATCAAGAATGTCGCCCCCAACTCCACAATCTCGTAATTGATTCTATCAATGTTTTAAATAATCAAAGGCTGTATCTGAGATCCTCACCTAGGTACCGCACAAACAGGTTCAGAGCTAATTTGTCTTTAATCGATCGATTATTTGAGGTTGATACACTATCCAGCAGTTTTTTTTTCGGAATGCTGCAGCAATGCAGGGCTGATTTCTGATGCGATGTATGCAAGAAGACCGGAAATGCTGGCATAAAACTGGTAAAAAATTGAGGAAGTGCTTGAAAACAGACTGTGCAATAAACTTCAAGGTCTGTTCTTTCTGTGTGTGAAATAAATGGACACTTCACTACAGCAGCACTGGGTACCAGCTCCATGCTCCTCCCACACTATCCTCAACGTGCAGCTTTTGCGTCATACGAAGATCCTGTATGGAAACGCTAACTCAGCAGTGGAGAAGGACCAGAAATGAGAACGCGCAGAAAAGTAGTAGGTTGGCTGTGGTTAAGCGTGAGTAGATGCCCTTAACGTGCAAAACCTTGCACTTTGAACTTGTTTTTTTACTTCTTTTTTACCTGTGGGTGCAACATTTGCGCCCGTCAGCGTCTGCTTCCTCGAGCCTTTCTCTTTGACCACCTTGGCTCGAGAGTATGAGGGCAGAAATGAAGAAGTTGTGTAAAGACCATGTCTTCTGGTATAGGACAGCCTACTGTAACATCAATGCTTCTCAGCGGAAGGTTGCACTTTCAAAAACGGGGCCCAAACGTTGCCCGTTTCGACTGTTTTCCTAACTAACTCGTTATATGGACGATGAAAGCTTAACAAGCCGAGCTCTCGTGAAAACCGAAATGAGGTCCCATTTGGGCTGCGCCAGTCTGTTGTGAAACGATGGCACTCAAGATTCCAAATTGCTGAAAAGGACCACACAATAACGGAATTGCGTACTTCTGGTGCCATATGTCTCCTACAAAAGGAAGGTCAATCTGGAAAAATGACACGACTGTTCCGCCGACCTTGAGTATTTCTGAATATTTTTCACGATCGTCGAGTCATAAATCGCCTATCGCGAATTTTGCCACCCCACCGCGTCCACGAGAGCCATATGTTCTCTCTTATGCAATTAGACTATTCTATACCAATTTATCCGACCTCCCTGGGACTGAATTCTCACTTTTAGACTGAAATGTTGAGGGTGATGATCCTCCGATAGTACTCGACTAGCTCCTGAGTGATCTGCTTACGTGGAGCAGCGATCATGTCATTAACTCGCATATGGAGTCGTAACTTGGTGCCATGGTGGAACCAAGTCAAAAGTTTGCTATTTTAGAGATAATTGCTTCCGATCATCTCATGGGTGCTTTGGAAACTTTGACCAAGGATCCACCTATCTCAGACATAACCCGCAAGTTGTAGGTGGCAATCAAAGTAAGCCATTCTTTCACTGAAAAGAAATATGAAGACGGATTAAGGCAACAAAAATCCAGCCACTTAAGCAGCTACATAGCATTGCACAAGCTTATTCATATATCCACGCATTCTGCCGCACTTTGTCATCGTGGAGGTATTTTTGCGCTTGATGGAGCTTTTCTCTAGAACTTCTCAAAAACAATCCATGAAATTGCAAACTCACTGGACGTTCCGTTCAGTCAGGAGACAGTCATTTTGTTTCGCTTCAAGACGCTGCATACAATCCAAGTAATCCTCGCAAAACCCCTGAAACGGGGAAATTCGAAAAATACGAGAGCATAACAAATCGAGGCACTACATATTTACCCTTTATTGCGGCACTGTTCATATATTTACCGATTTTTTTCTCCCATAGTACATAGATTTGGCTGGAAATTCGCCCCGGCTAGTTTGACTTCTTGCTTGGCGTACTGCTTGAACTTTACACGAAATCACCTGCAGCTCGCGCCACAGGCATGTTGCCAAAACGCAGTAGTGAAAAAAAAACTGAGCAGGCCAAAATCGCGCGCTTTTGAGCTGTTTTGTTAGACTTCCCTATATTGCAAATCAAAAGTGTTTTCTTTGATTGAGTACATCTAAATTGCTGTTCCAAAAAATAGAGACGGTTGATTGCAGACGTTCCTGGACAAAATGGTGAACAGCTTCGAAAACTTGGCAGTGAAGGATAAATAGATTTCGTGTGGATAACGAGAGATTATAAGCATTTTTTACTGCAATAGACCTCTGTACGGTAGGCACCAAAGGCGTTTCGGTATCAAAAAAATCAAGGGAAGGAAGGCGTGTTTGAAGCATGCTACGTAAAGCTTCGTTCCCGCGGAAAACAACGCTACAAGGGCTGACAGCCCCCCCCCCCTTTCTCCAGGTTAGCTCGATTCCTTTCTCCATGTTAGCTCGATCAAATATGCACTTCAAAACTAATGAAAAATTCTAATGCGTTCTGCCCTAAGGAGAAAATTTCACAAAATGCGATCCCTCCCCATAGCCCGAACCACCTATCCTTTTCCGGAATTTTCCGAGTTCCTACCACCATTCCAAGAATTCTTTAATTTTCTCCCGAAAAGTGCCGTAAAATAGCTTGGAGGGAAGCGGTGGAGGGAATAGCGCACTTCCAAACATTAAAAGGCAAAAAAAACGAGAAAAGCCAACAATAGAAAACAAATAGCAAATACGGCCCTCATCCTCTCCAGCAACCAAATATCCTCCTTAGCTGGGATTCCCTAATGTACGACGTGCCCTTTTCTCAATGTTCTTCACAAAGTGTTCGAATATCGGTCCTGCCCCTCACCATTTCATTTAGAAAGTACTCAACTATGGGAATGCGTTTTCTCTTTTCTTTCGCACCGTATGGTGCCCTCGGAGTGGTCGTGAGAGCAACCGCATACGATCAAACAAATCGCGCCGTAGTCGGCCTGTTTATTCAGCGGCAGTTGCCAATGGGGCAAAGTCTACTCGAAAAGGCATAGCAACTGTCAAAACGTGCACGCAAAAAAACGAGATGGGCTTTTAGTGCAGTGCAAAAAGCACTTGACCCTTATACGCTAACCAGCTTGTAGATTCCGCGCTCAGGGTCATGTGTGAGGGATTTACCGAGGACGTGTTTCTGGTCAATCCGCTATGAAGAGGAATTCCCTCATCACAAAGGTTTCTTAAAGAGGTGTAACTGAGGACAGCGCTGTAGACGACCCAATTTGTTGAGGGAACGGGAAATGCATCCTCAGGGAATGTTATAGATGTGTAAAATGAAAGAAAACCTACGTATTTCGACTGTACCTGTAAAAATAAGTGCAAGAAATGTGACAACGAACGTAGTTGCAGGGAAAATTCTCATAGAACTCACCTCTGATGCATCAGCCACTGCGAAAAGGGCGCTGATCACTAATGAGCGCATTAAAGTCATCACCACATCAGGGCCTGAAATGTCGATCTTTCGTTAAATGATTTGCAAAAGCACTTCCAGAGAAGACGCGAAAAAGGAGACAGCCGGTTAACGAGCTACATCATAGCTTCTGCATCCAATGAATGAGGTCTGAGTTGCGGATAGCACTCGGACTTAAGGCTAACAAAAAACGAAAGAAATGAACTCAGGGCACATCATCGTTGGGATCCCCAAAATGGAGAGGTTAGGGGGGGGTCGTATTTAATCGATTCTTCTTCTTTTGGGACGAGGGAGGGCGTATTTGCTCGTTGTTGGGAGAGGGTCGGGGGTCGTATTTGCTTCTCGAATCAGTGGCGTTGGGAGAAATTTTTCCCCTTGGTTCTTTTTGCGGTTTTCCCGTTTCGCATGAAAAAAAACCAACTAGAAACCAGCCCCCTCCCATTCCCGTCTCGACAGATCGTATTAGAGTAGGAAACCGTGGAAGTAGTATGTCAGAATCCCCAACCAGTGATATACCCTGGATGAACTGCTGGGATCTTGTGGATTCTTGATGGGCAATCGCATCTGACATGTTTAGCAGATGTACCACAGACGTTTAAGAGTATCTATCAAAGGTGGACTGTCCTCGAATTCATAGATGTGCCTTAGTCTCGAACTCTTTCCGTTCGTTATACAAGGGAGGTTGAAAATTCAATCAAATAATTCATTGAGGAAATCAAAGAAGTGACAACACCCCGAGCCTGTTGTCAATCCTTCCCTGGTACTCATATTCGATTGACCATTCTACTTGCATTCAGAATCGTAATGGTTGTTTCAATACGAAATGGCGTGTTCAGTACGACCTGAGGACTTGTCTATGTACCAGTCAGCATTTTTAACCCCCTGACTTAGCTCGTATCAGAGAAGCGATGACGTGGAATGGAAAACCAGGTCCAGCTCAGTGGGACGGAAAACTCTTTGCAACACTTTGCACATTTTATGTATTAGGCTGATCAAAAAGTTTTGATAGGGTTGAGATTTTTTCTGTTTTATTTTACAACTCAGCAAACAATGCAAGCTAATCAACAATATAATAACCATCGTTAGTCATAACATTGTCCCACCTAACGGGCAGGTCAGCGATTCCCTTCTCCCAGAACTGGGGAGATTGGGAGTCAAAGAAGTCACCGACCAAGGCTTTCCTAGCAAAAAAAACGGTTTGTCAACTATGACCACTCGTTCAAGGCGGTCATAGTTGACGAATCGTTTTTTTTAGGAAAGCCTTGAGGGGCCGGAACAAGTGGTAATCTGAGGGGCAATATCAGGTGAATAGGGTGGATGTGGAACCGTGTCCCAGCCTAGCTCCTCCAATTTTGCACGGGTCTCTTTACCTATGTGACCTAGCGTTGTCATGGAGGAGGTGCACAAAAGTTCGTCTAGGCCGTTTTTCTCGAACGGCTTCCGCAAGTTTCTGCAGCTGACCAGCGTAATAGGGAGCGGTGAGATGTGCCTTGCTTGAACAGTTCGTATTACGGCATTCCTTTGAACCCCAGAAGACAAAGGAGAAACTTTGTGGAGCGTCAATTTGGCTTTGCGTCGGCGCTGTTCCTCCATCTCTGCGGGACAGACGCGAGTGCTTGTTAGGAGAGATCCACCTTTCATCTTCACAGGACTAGGTCTAAACTCCTTGCCTGGCCAGAAACTACTCGAATGTGGCGAGAAGGAGAGATCTGACAAATGGAAACGCGGTGTATCGCAGCTATCAGTTCCAAGGACAGTTGTCATTCGCCGAGATCTCTTTCTTAACCGACGCCTAAAGGAGACCGAATGACTGTATGATTAAGCACCCAAGTTCAGTCGCAAGACTGCGGTTTTCCGGATTGTCCGGATCCTCTTTGATGGATGGTGTCCTCTCACCTTTTGATTTGCGAACAGATATGCCACGTCTTCCAGCGTCAAAACGGTGCGCCACGTAGAAAGATGAGTCATCGAACGTGATGCTCGTGTGAATGACATCATTTTAAAGTAAAGGAGGTAAGCCGCGCCTAAATTATTACCATTAAGGAGACCGGCTCTAGAATGCGACCAACATCCAATTTGACATCGTTCGACAAGATGTAATAATGTCCCTGCAGCATAATAAAAAACACCTATCATAACTTTGATGACCTAACATTGTTCATCACGGGCCAAGCCTGTCTGTATAAGTAACAGAGGAACGACGATAAACTACATATAAACGGCTGAATACTTTCAAGCGATAAAGAAATGTAAGTTTACCCTGCTCCAGCATGTACTCGCATTGGAGCACGCGTCGGAGCGAAGCGCTGAGAACTGCTCATTCGCGTCGCCTTCATCAAGCGCAAGGTCATGCTTCAGTGAGAACGTGGAGACTGTATCCGACAATATTTAACAAATTCCGACATATTTGTCATGAAATCTCGCGAATTAGTGACTATCAGTAATACTATCTGGACCCATAGGTGCATTAATATCTCCATGCTGTGTGAGGTCGGCAATAAAATCGTGATGGCTTGAACCATGAAAAGCAGTTCCAAAGACCAGCTTCACTCTGTACAACAATAGGAGCGTGCGTTTCTGTTTTGAGAGAGTGTCAGGAGAAACTGTCTAAAATGCTTTTTTTCGTCGACCTCGACTCCAACTTGAAAGCTTGAATAATGGTGAAAACAGAATCTTCAAGAAAAAACTAAGAGGATCACCTTATAGGGCAATTGATTCTTTGCAAGACCGTATGAAACTCAATGGCTAAACTCGTAAGCAAGTAATCACCTATCGAATACATTGCGAAACTCCGTGGTATAACCATTCATCTACAACGCGAATTTTCGAATTAGAAAAATATGCTATTACTTAGGCCAACTTGATATCTCATTCTCAGAGCCTGCACACGAGAGAAACCAAAACTTGCAGAAGATAAAGAATTTCTAGGAAAAACTGATTCTGAATTCAAAAGAGACCTCACATTAGCTACAAAAACTAATTTGTTGTTCAATCAACTAGATTTCAAGAATAAGAATAAAGGCACAACTACCTTGAAGAGTAATTAGAGGTTTCAAATAAATAGGAAATCAAGACGAGCCTTCACTGCGTAGGAGCGAAACATTTGGGAATTGAGGAAGGTATTCGAAGAATCGAGAGTTTCTCGCTCTCTCGAGAGGAAAGAAAAGGGCAAAATCAGGCAGAAAAGCGGTACAATATCTGAAAGTGCACACCTACATTCACACTAGTGTTATGTGACTGGGGACCGGAAAGGGTCATGGCGGTGTCAGGAAACTGGTCCGCTAGTAAACAACGGCTGCAATTGCCAAAAGTGGCAGCAATTGAGTGATAATGGTGCGTGGCGCTTTCGTCCACTCACCGAACTCCCATACAATCCAATTCTTGAACAGGAAATAGCGACGCATGAGAACAATTGTTCAAATCATGAATTAAACGAGTTGTGTTAAAAAAATAAGAGAAAGAGGCAAGTACATTCGGCACCATTTACCCTTTATTGTCCCACCTCTCGAGATTTAATGATTTTAACAGAATCTCTTTAACGTATGATATGGGTGAATTTTTGTCTCCGGACGTTATTCCCTTCCTGGACACGGATATCACATCCGATTGAAACGAGACCTAATGTCCGCGCGACTGACGCCAGTGCCACCGACGGGTTTATCGGCCGTACACACAGCGTATATGATAGTAACTTAATGAAGCATGGTATTCGTGTACAGGATGTCAAATTACACCTGGAGCAACCTTTCAAGAGGTTCGGTGTTCCGAGGCGTTTTTGCGCCGGCGCGCATGGCACGAGCGCCAGCTAGTTTGGTTTTGACCCAAGCGGATGAGATGTTCGTGTTTCGGAGGTCGAAGAACAAAAGTGGGCAAAATTCTAGACAAATCTGCTAATGCGAAAAAATTTCGCTTGAAATATGACCGGAATATCGAGGAGTAGTAGTCAGGGGTACATAGTATATTTTTATGGCCCATCCTACTAACAAAATTCTTAACTGGATTATTCATCACATATTTCCATAGATTGTCACATAATTGAAATAGAAAATGCTAGACAGTAGCTAGTGCTAGTGCGTATATCTACGGGGCTGGTGAATTAGCGATGGAAGGCGACAGTTGTAGAATTCGAATGGAGTGGTTTCGGCGAAAGGGACTGGACCTGAAGTGCGCTCCATTTACCGGAGGCGGCCTCAACAAGTGTTTGTAGCCGTCATTTTTGTCAGCGGTACGGGGGGCTAATGCCTTTGGACGGACTCAATTTTGGCTGCAAGCTCATTTATGAAATGCCAAGATCACCAAATCCACTGCAAACCTGTATACACGGGTAATTTAACGTCCTGATTACGAATATATACTCATTCTTGGCGCTGGCGCTGAGAAAGGCTACGATTACCTACTGGACTCAGCCTTAGCAGAGCGCAGATAATTCGTAGTGTCATCCATTAGCGCCAGCGCCAAGAGTGAATGTCATATTCGTAATCAGGATGTTGAATTACCCCTGTATACAAGTTTTCAGCGGATTTGGTGATCTTGGCACTCCATAAATGAGCTCGCAGCCAAAATTAAGTGCGTCCAAACGGCATTATCCGGTGCGAGAAGTTCCATCTTTTAATTTGTTCCTCATAACAGAAGATGATTGAAGAACCAATGCATTCGAATAACCACAATGACCTTACATGCAAATCTCCCACATCAGAGTCCTTCGGTGAAGGATCAACCCGCGTTATGGAAATGGTGACCTTTCTCCTTTCATATAAGTTTAAACTCGAAGATATGATAGTACTCAAGACCCAGGCCCATGATGACTAATAGGTTCCGGTTTGGTGAGTTGATCCACCAACAATGTTCTCGTCCCATACCCTGTAACATGGAAATCAACGCCTAGCCGATGCTGTGAAACGCCTTAAGAAAATGGTGACCTTTCTCCTCCCATACGAACTCATCGTCTCTACATGTGATAGTCTCAAGAATTCATAACAATGCTTACTCAAAACTGCACTCTGTCATAGTCAGTGTAATCGATTTCTTTATAGCACCTGAACAGATGCAAAATCAAGTTGACATGGAGGACGAGTTCTCGAAAAAAAAATGCTGTTCATATTCTAAGCACAAAAATTGCTGTGTATGAAGCGAAGTGTGGGCTGGATGAAAGGAAGAGACAGGATCGCAACTGAAACGAGGCCGGTAGAAAAAAAGCACGTAATATTTCTAGCGACATCCAAGAATTTGGAGAGGATAATTTGAAATTTCGGCGATTTCTCTGCTGAGGAGTGGGTGGAGGCATTTTGCAGTTTCGCCAAATTATATTACTGACAGGTCACGGTTTGGCGAGGCCTGTACACGAAAAGACAACTTCAGCCACAGAAACTTGCAGTTTTCGCAAACTGGCTCGTACAAGCATCACTGGGTACCACGAATACCTTTGTAACACCCGCAATCGTTCAACACCTTGTCCTATAGGTCGGTGTCGTTGAACATGAAGGAACAATTCGTAATTGCAATCCGTAGGAATGGGATTCGAAAATAAAAGTGTTGGCTTCTTCTCAAATGCAACGAGACATCGACACTTCTAATATGACAGCTGCCGTTTGACGCCGCAGTTCGAGCTCCGAAAGGTATCACGAGAATGCTGACTTGTGGGCAAACGTCAGAACCCAGACGGGCCACTAACTCGCATCTTCCACCAACAAGCGAGTGCGCTTCACTATGCCACTTTTGGAGCGCAAACTGCTGCGATAAACGGCAGTTATCACTGAAAGTGACCATGTCCGGACTAGTGAGGGGGAACCAGAAAAAATTGAACTTAATAAGACATTGCATATTGCAGCTGATCCTTATCGCCGGATGAGCACAAAATAATCGAGATCAACTGCAAGACGAAAGGAGCAATGATGCACTTGAAAGCACTAGAGAGAGGCCAAAAGACGACGTGCGGGCATCATCACGACGATACGGGCATTAATAGGTATGAGAGGGTAGTTGGACACATTGCTAATCGCAGAGAGCGCCTTCAAAAGAAGTCATGCGGACCATGTTTAAAGAACAGCCCATAAATTCCTATTCCCGGTAATTATGGAGAGGGACC
>MU931230.1:0-22622 GCA_036418165.1 Cooperia oncophora
CCTTTTGGCGGCCAGATACGACCCCCCCATAGGGAATCCCCAACCAGTGCTGTGCCCTGACACAGCTTACCAAAACAATGAAAATTTAGCAACTCATGTCAGGTCAGGTATACACACCTTCTGAAGGATAGAGGATTGACAGAAAAGCTTGAGAGGCGTTCCGGCAAGTGCAGCCCGCCGAACTTCAGCTTTTTCAAAGTCTTCAGATCTATACGCGAACTGTTCAGCGACCAAAATAAATATCATTAAAAGTGCAACCTGAAGTCTGGAATAGAAAGCAAAATAGGACCGAAATTTCCCATGGATATGTATTCGAGGTCCTTCAAAGGGTGAGCCTGGTATTAGTCGAATTCAGCTGACTCGTTATCATGATAATCATGATCATCGAAGCAATGAAGGTACCTATGAAATCTTGCTTTCTGCGGATGCTGAGGCGTGTCAGGCGGCTGAAGTTGGAGCTGCGCCAGCCACCAATTGCCGTCGCTCACCCGCTTCAGCAACTGGTGAAAAAGAGCTGGCTCCTCGACAACCCTTTCCCTGCGTACCAGCATCTGCTGCGAACAGACTGTACCTCTGAGGAAACTGTAATATAATGAAAAAGTTGAAAAAGCTAGCATCATGCTGGATGAAAAACGACGAAGCTGCCTTCCCGTTGCCATGTGTGCAGGCGAGATGATATTAGAACTTGATGTGGGGCACATTCCTCAAAATGATGGGCATTCATTGGACGCGTCTGGAAGGAAATTTCTCCAACGTCACGTGTAAATCAGGAGCCTCTTGCAGAAATATCTTGCAGAGGTTCAGGCAAATGTTACTTCCCGTAGCAGGATTCCGCTAGTGCTCGTGGGTAAATCAAAATCCAAGATCAGGTCTGCCTCGGGAAGAATTGCTGGGTGAGATGTTGCCGGAGACGAATTTCGGTTCCGTGGGGGTCATTTTTCAACAGACTAAGCGCTGATAAATGGTGCAAAATTACGCCGGAGCTCTACGACTACCAGTTTGCATTGAAATGGCGAAGGATCTGGCCATTGAGCTCATCTGGCTTGAAGCCAGAAGATGTTCAGTTTGAAGTTTAGGTCGGTAAAGGAACGAAAGACTTATTGAAAATAACACAGCAGTTCGGTCCGCCCCACAATTTTCGTGAAGAGGGTAGGAATTAGTTGGACGTGATCTGCTTTGAGCCAAAGATCTCTTCATACGAGCGGAGGCTTACGGTTGGCGTCTTTGCCAAGGAGGATATTTTGAGCATGTTTTCGAGTACCGTACAACGATACCCTGAGATGAATAAAAATAAGCTACGAAACCAATTAGCATCTATTTGTCAAAATATTTTCGCTCAACAAATTGAATATGTTCACATGGAGACAGTACTCAGGTTCCGAGATAAAAAATCAAACCCTCCCAAACTCTATACAGTTGTTCTATAATTTCGTGGGTCTGAGTTTGGATAAGTGTACGCACACCGACAAAATGCGACAACATATAATTACAGCTGTGAGGAACTTCAGGTTCCTTCTCTCAAGGACAGTTTTCGCGATCAAGTAGTATTCGATATGCCTGCGCATTTGGCATCGTTGTCATTCTCGGAGAATATACCCTCTCGTCGCTTGAAATGACGAGATAAAGAAGTAGAGAGGCTTGATTGTTGCAACCGTTGCAACCACGTTTACTTTTACTTTGCAAGACAACGGCTTGCAAGCGGTACATGCGTTACCTGGAGCGTCGCAGGGCAATTTCATGTGCTCTTGGCGATATTTGGTTGCACGTAGAATCCTGCTGATTGGGCTCGTCCTCGTTCAGCTTTTCGCTTCTTTTTCCTATTGGAGTTACTTATGAGCTACTGGTTCACCATGAGCACCTTTTGCCCGTAATATTTGATCGCAGGAATCGCCTTTAAAGGGCAATTCCACATTCCAATTCCATTTCGACCACACTTCATAGGTAATACAGTTCAAAAATAGAATTGCCCTGTGATTGTTGACTTATTGAAGAGAAGGAACCACGAAAAAGCGCCCGCAATAAGACCCTCTTTATTTCAATTGATCATGATCACCGGACGAGCGTAAGGTGGTCAAGATCAATTGTGGATTGCAAAAGGCGGCGATACACTGATAAGAGACGAGAGAGGCCAGAAAATGACGGGCGAGAGAGCGCAATGGCAATGTCACAACGACACGGTGGAGGCCGGCATGGGCCTATCGGGCGCCAATGGGCCTAAAACATGAGCGCCGTGCGTTCTGCTTGCTGTTTTTCAACTTTTAAAAGCAGCATATCCTCTACTGTTGCCTGCTTGATCATCATGCACGTTTATGAGGTTCTAGCCTTAGTTTATCGCGGAACGTGCCTTTAAGGGCAGACGGCTAGCAGCAGTATAATTTGAAAGTATTTGTTGAATATATTAATAATAATCAAATAGAAACCACGGTAAGGGAACTGCTTTGGACAAAAAGATGACCACACGGTTAGAAAGTCCTGTAACCTATGTAGTTATCAAAACAAGATGTTCACTGGCGAAGGAGGCAAGGGAGACTGTCAAGACAATCATATTAGGTTGTCCGGAAAGGAATGCGCGTTGAATTTTTTGAACTTGTCCATTTTTTTCTCTCCTACTATAGAAGATTTTTGGAGACAGTTTTGTCTATTAGAAAGAGATTTTTATTGTGCTTCTTTTGATATATTTTTGTCCATGTCTACTTTGCTTTTTTTGGGGAAAAAAAGTTGGGAAGAGCGGGTGCCGCACCAGCTGAGCGACGCAAACAAGGCAACACGAGTGGCAATGGCCGGAATTCTTCTTCGTCGCTCCAAGAACAGCGGTTTTTTCGACTCTATTATTACATCAAATGAGAAAAGGGTCTGCTTCGATAACGCAACGAGAAAAGGACAGTGGTTAGACTCCAGTGACCCTCCAAAACGGACTCCGAAACCTGATATACGCGGCAAAAAGGTGATGCTCCGTGTTTGGTGGAATAGCAAAGGTTTGATGTACTTTGAAGTTCCGGAATCGGGTCAGACGGTTACGGCGGACATCTGCAAACACCAATTGAACCGCATGGATCCAGCACTGCGTCTTCAAAGTGTCGAAACGACGTCGACAAAATTTATCCACGACAACGCTCATCCACATGTGGCGAAAATCACTCTAGAAAAAAATTGAGGAATTGGGCTGGAAAGTCCTGCCTCATCCGCCACACAGATCAGACCTGGCACCATCGATTACCATCTGTTCCGGTCGATGCAGAACTCCCTGGCCGAGAGAAAATTCACAAACCGCGAAACGCATTCCTTTCCGAACAACCTAATAATTTGTCGCGCTGTCGTGCACGGCCCATCGTGCGGCGATGCACTCCGCCGATACATTCTCGATGGCAAAAAAATCGCCGTGAAATTAAGGGAGGCCAAGACTCACTGCTTGCATCTGTAATAAATCTTGGCCAGCCTTTATTCAGCATTTATATTCAATACAGCCGAGCGAAGACAACTGCTTAGCTGCTCTCGGCGTCGGCTCGACACCCACCGAATGTCGCGTTACATTGTCTCCCATAAATCCCACATCAGCAGCGTTACAAGTCAACTTCTTGGGAAAAAAATTCTGCAATTTTGTGAGCGCCGCCGCAAGGTAGAATACTAACAGAACACATTCTAGAGAGTAGTATCGTAGCCATTTTATCGCCTCAGGCAACGCACCTATGACTGAGAGCTAAGGAGCAGCGATAGCAAATCACTACAAAAGGCTTCAATCAAAGCCGCTGGAGTTCACTTACAATGCTACATCAGCTGGATTCACATCTATTATCATACAGTTGATAGAGTCCATCTGGGAGTGAATGTAAGCATTTGCGGTGCGCTTCATCTGCCACCAGGGCATTTCCTGAAGCTGACAGAATTTTCGCAGGATAAGGTCCACCTGAATTCCCGGCTTCAGTTAGACAGTGCGACCCTCTTTGAAAGCAGATACCACTCAGACATTAGAAAACATTCACAATTTCCCGTCAAACGGGGAAGAGGTGAGGGACATAGACAAACCAATAAGACAAAACGATCTAGTATTAACAGAGCAGTTTTGGGTGCCTTTTCCGGAAAAATACTGCCAAGGAAAATAAAACCTCACAACAAATAATAAAAAATAAATACGACCTCCGCGATAAAAAAACCCGCCCTCCCCCCCCCCCCCCTTAGCGACTCCTCAGCGTGCGACGTGCCTGACAGTATTCCAGCATCGCCGTCGTTTATTTGCATACAAACCCAGGATTTATATATAGGTTGGAAAGAAAGTCCTGTCACTGTTGCGATTTTTTCTTTTATATTTTCTAACTCGACATGAAATAAAAGCTAAACTAATAATATAATCGCCATAAAAGCTAACTAATAATATAATGTGTTAGCCACTACAGTGCTCCACCTAATGGGCAACTCAGCTATCCCCTTCTCCCAGAACTGAGGAGGCTGCGAGTCGAAGAAGTAGGCAACTTCTCGATTGATGCCATCAAATTCGCTGAAGGTTTTCTTACCTAGGAAAGCCTTGAGGGAGCGGAACAAGTAGTAGTCGGAGGGGGCTAGGTCTGGAGAATATGGTGGATGGGGAACGGTCTCCCAGCCTAGCTCCTCAATTTGGCGGTGGGTCTCTTTAGCCACATGTGGTCTGGCGTTATCATGGAGGTGCACCGAAGCTCGTCTCGGCCGCTTTTCTTTTTTCTCGAAGAGCTTGCGCGAGTTTCTGGAGTTGGGCGGCGTAAACGGTAGCGGTAACCGTATGCCCTTGCGGAAGCAGCTCGTGGTGCAGCATGCCCTTCGAATCCCAGAAGCAGCAGAGGATTTTCTTGGAGTGCAGGTTCGATCTGGGTTGCGTAGGCGGGTCTTCTCCTCGAAGGAGCCACATGGCACGACGTAGATTGGAATCATAGAGGACCCAGCTTTCATCTCCAAGTCACCATATCTTCCAGAAACTCCTTCCTTTCCGGTATTACGCCGTTAAGAAGAGGGATCGCGATTACTCACCATCGTGGCACTACCGCGCTGCCATCTTTAAGACCGCATGAGGCTTCCCATCGTGGTGAGACTTTCTGTAACCAAGGGCTGAAGGCGTTTAGAGCTGTTTTGTAGTGGCTACACCGCTAGCCTTGGTCGCATTGCCTGCGCTGTGGTAGCCTCTGATCCTCTCTGACATTAGTTTCGAAGAACAACTGTGACAGAAAGTGGAACCTTCTACGCCGCGAGGGCGTCCCAGACGAGGTTTGCCTTCAAAGATCGTCTCTCCTTTCGCGAAGCGAGCGAACCAACGGTGGACAGTCCTGACGGTGGTGGTGTCCTCCCCCAAGCACAGTTGATGTTACGGGCCGCTGCCGTCGCTCCAGTGCCGCGGCGCCACTCATAGAAGATGATCACTCGAAGCTGCTCCAGTGAAACTGACATCATAAATAAACACAGGGAAGAGCAGGAGCCTTGATATACCTCTTGTGGAAAAGCTTCGAGAATGTTCTACAACCTTAGCATGTTACGTCATGTTCGAGCTTCGAAGATCAAAAACTGTAGGCTATCTAAAAAACACTGACAGGACTTTCTTTCCAACCTATACATTTTTTGCTTTTTTTGTTCAGGCCCGGTGATAAAGCTTATGTGTTCTGAAGGTGGAGGTGGAGTAGTGACAGGAAGCGCCTAACCACTCGCGCAATCCTAGGTTCAAATCCCGGGTCGACTCAACAGACAACCAAGCTCTCCCTCGCAGGGACGGTAAATTTGTACCAGATCCGTCTAGGAGGATATGAACACTGACTCTCACATCGTCTCGCCCCGGCAAGTCAATTGTATAGGCCACATTAAATTCAGTGAGTCATTACGATCTTGGATGGAAGTAGAGTGCCTGCCGCATCCCACAAAGGGTATCATGGCAAGACAACCCTTTTTCATTTTTTTTATGTATTCTGAATAGAACTTCCTCGACCAGAGATACTGCCCCTAACAATGGTGCGAGATGGACGATATCCTGTATCAAAGCAAGAAGATTGGCTTTATAACAGTGTTCAAAATACTCAAGGGCTGGTCTGCGGTCGTTTCAGAGTCGTTTTCGGGGCAACGGTTAGGACTCCACGAGAGGTCAGCCTGCCGCCGCCGCGGAGGTGCTCTCCGCGATGCTTTCTTTTTTGCATTTGCATAGTTCATGAGATTTCCAACCGTCTGCTTTATACTTGCAGGTGTGAAGGCTATGAAAGGAATGGGCCCGATATTCAACTACTAGTATAAAACAACGCCCATTAACATAGAAATAATATTTAGAGAATACATCAGCAATCTACGAAAATTCTTTTCAGGGAATCCTTCTTTGGCCTCAATTGTAAGATATTGTAAGGTTTAAGATTCTCGGCCAGACGGTGAAAGTAGGTCCTATTGAAGAAATACAGCAACCCGTCGAATAAGTACAGCTGCCATTCAAAAATACTGTCGTCCCATTGAATATTCTGGTTTGGAAAAATCCCAAGCAGGTTCGCGTGATGCCAGAACTATGTGAAGGGACCGGGATCTTAATCGCACGACCATGTTGCTCTCGTAAAATCAGTTGCAATCGCCGCGCGCGGCGAGGCGAGACATGGCAGCCGTGACCTCTCGTGGAGTCCTAACCAACCCCGACAACTGGTGGAAAATGGGGCGCCGTGCCACACCTACTCCTCTGAAAATAAACGCGTCAGTATCTGTAGCGAAAACTGGTGTATGAAGAGCTCCCGACTTTAGTCCGTTCCGTCAATCACCGGAGACTTTTCAGGGAAATCGGGTACAGGGGAGAAGAGCGACTAAGAAAATCGCATCTATTCACTGTATTGTTGAGAAATAAGTCATCCCACTAGGAATCAAAGACTAATGATATCCTCATTCGTGAGTGGGAGCCAATTTAACCCTTGTACTAAAGTCAGACGTCTGAGGTCACTTTGACTTGTCATAAAACGTTGGGAGGGTTGAAACGAAAACGAAAAACTACTGAAATATGAAGTGCTTGACGGCCGTCAAGGTATGCAACATGTCCTTCGAACGCACTTGTGCTAGGATGGGTTTCCTAGCAATTATCTATGCCAGATGTCATGGTTACTGAGATCATCAATTACTTCCCTTGAAAAACTTCTTCGCTGAAATTGAAAATACCCAGAGTAGGCATTGCAGCTCTTTCTTATCTCGGGAGCAGAAGTTTGAGTTGCAAGTTTTCCGAGAAACAAATTCTCTTTTTGGGATGTATTTTATTGGATTTTCGGCTGGAATGGTTTGCTATTTGTAGCTTCGGGCTCATCACCGAAACAGCATGCCAATCAGTCATGTCGGGTTTTCTATTGGAATGCACGGCCATGAGCAGAACAGCGCTTGTTTTCCGCTCACCTGCACATGCTAATGAAATGTCTGACGATATGTGGCAGGAATAGCGAGTAATTCATTGAGAATGCCTTCAACTGCTAGAAATGCGGACACTAGCTCTGAATCACACAATGAGCCTTAGTAGCTCTCTGAGGTAAGGGATCGCTCCACAAAAAAATGGGTTGAACACGATTCGAGATTGTAAGTTCTCCCTGTCACCGAGAATCTCGTACTTCCTAGAAGTTCGATAGCCCAACGAAACCCGTTTTCCTGTAGGACACTCAAGGCTCAGAATAAGCACAAAAATCTTTTATTTCTAAAAAAAGCAGGAGAATCTTCCACCACAGCTTAAGAGAGAAAACTCCGATGTGGATGAAGCAGTTCACCTACCCAGGGACTCTTTCTCTCTTTCGGCCCTAGCAAAAATTCTCATTGCTGTCGCCCACAATCGTTTCCTCGCACCCTGCAGCGCTTGGTGCTATGAAAAACACACTAGTGTGAAAATTGAGCTCATAACATTTTGTAGCTTCAGAACAATTTCTGTGGAAAACTGGATTAGCAACGTCCAACGAGTTGCACCAGAGTGTCTTCCTACAGCGAATGGACTAAGGCCCAGTACAGTAGACTTCGCGATGAGCCAACGAAAAGTTCGTAAAAGTTCGTAGCTAGCAGTATAAGAAACGGAAGTGTGTGTGCTAGTTGACTAGTCCGTGAAGAAAAAATGGAAGAAACCGTCAAAAATGCTCCGAGAAAGTCCCTATTTGTCCAAGCGAGAGGCAAAGAATCAATGTGGATATGGGGCGAGAGATCAGGGAAAGCAGAGATTAAGGGAAAGAGCATGACAGCGGATGAGACATCTATTACTGTGGGGATTCACTTGAGCAACATTGTGCTCTACCGGCGCTACCTTATCACTTTCTGACTCGTACAGGGTTATTCACTGCAGTGCACACCACCTCTCCGAGCGATGAGCTGAGATAGTTACAGATCGTGGGCTCTGCCGTTAAGTTTTTGCCAGAAACGAATTCAAAACTATGCCACGATATGGTATGGTGGGAGACTTATCGAAATTTGAAAACTCACGTCATGACCAAAACTAATTTTAAAAATGAATTCGTTCAGAAAGATATCCATCAGATTCTGCAAACTATCGCCTATGTGAGGCAAGTTTAAGAATAAGGTGAGAGTGCGAATTTTATTTATTTATGTATTTGGTCATGCACGCTCAGGTGCGCTTTTACAAGACTTAAGTTCTAATCGAATCAAAACTATGATCTTACTAACGCTGAAACTGAGAGAGAGAGAGGATCGTCAGAATAGGTAGAAAGTTCTCCGGTCAGAACTTTGCTAGAATGAAAAAAAATCGACGAAAGAGCCAGATCTTCACCACTTGTAGGGGTCCTCTGCCTTGGGTAACTCACCATTAACTCGATGAAATTAATTCAGTGGCGGATGACGCTAGGGAAAACGTCACTCCTAGACGAGAACCAAGCATGGAATCGGAAACTGAATTTTCGGATGTTAGGTATTCCCTATCCCTAACAATTCAGTTTCGGACCCGCCACACTAACTTGCTCACAAACAAGCCTCTCTGACTGACAGCGCCCCTAAGTGTAGGTTTTAGTTCGAATTCAGATTCGGCCTATTGGAGTTGATAAAGCTTTCCTGCTTCTTCTTGATCTAATCTTTCATATTCCAGAAATTGAACCAGGAGCTTAGGAAATAGAGAAAGCATTTGGAGAAAGACCTGGTGAACGAGATGAACCTTGGAAAATTGTCGAGTAACTCAATTTTCCAAATTTCCTCTTCAAAATGCGCCCAAAACCGTTATGTTTTCGTCCCCCCGAACATTTACTCTTTCCCTTCGAAAAGAAAAATTGCGTCAAGCAGAGAACACAAATAGGAGAAGAACATATATGCGATATAACCAGCTCAAAGCTTAGAATGTAAAAGATTCTCCGAAATCAGTTGCTTCGATTCTGATCCCTCTTCGATATTATATCCTGCAATTTGACAATTTCAATTCAAAAAAATTAAAACTGACTGAGGGAAGAGCTACACAAGCTCTCCTCCTCTCTAATAGTATCCCAATGGTGATACACGAAAGTGTCATTACCCGTCTGTCGGATTACTTCTCAAGGTCCGCATAAAGGCCAATAAACATATCATAGGTTGGATGTGAATGGTATAAAGCGTGTTCAGTCGCTGGCTAGGGATAGTGCTGAAACGAGCGCTTTCGTTCCTTCGAAAATCAGGACACTAATGGAGAATAACGGCAGGACACTCGAGAACATCTTCTTCTACTTTTCGGTCATACATGTGGAGTGCAGCGGAAGTCGGATTGTGACGAATGGCGCTGCTTACAAGGCGCGATATCAGGGTCAAAGCAGAGTCGGTTCTCGCAAGGGTCGACCAAGCCTTCCTATACTCCAGGATCCGGTGTGAAGTGAAACACTGACATGTATTTCATTAGCCAGTCTTGAAAGTCGCTGTAGTGTGCAAGGTAAATAGCATTTTAAATGATTCTATGATTCCGATTCTATGCTGAAGCAGAGCGCGTATCCCATCCCAAGAAGAGATTCATCAGCGTTGAATGCTCTACACTTTTCTTCATATGGTAGAGAAATAAGGGAGTTGTGAGTCTGACAATGTTTTTCCCAGGACATTTCTGTTGGCAAAATGAAATGAGCTAAAAATTACCAGATCGTAGTCAGCTGTGTGATTATAACATCACATGAGCTGACCTCCACGAATCATGAACAAATGGAGACAGAAGTGAAGAACATCTTGCGGCAAAACGGATATAGAAATCGGCAGCTTCGATGCTGGAGGCCTTACCGATCACCTTATGGTACTCCACTCGTGTTACCTTTCATCAGCGACTCGTTCGCTATTGATGTTAATCGCGTCGTAAAACGATCACGGCTCCCTATAAGCCTGGTATTTCGACCACCTCCTAATTTACGACGACTTTTAACATCATCGCGTCCATATGAGAGTCGATGTGAAAGAGCTAACTGTGTGATTTGTGGAGAACATAACGGGTGTCAAGGAAAGTGTGTGATGTACGAGGCCACTTCACAAGAGAATGGAGAAACACTTAAGAGCTTTGCGGAGCCCACAGAGCTACCCGGAGAACCCATTCTCGAGACACCGCACACTAAGGCGCTCAAGAAAGACCGCAACTTCGCATCTCCATCCTACACAGAAATGTGGTAGATCCAGTTGAAAGAAAGATCAGGGAGGCACTGGAAATAAAGCAACAAGAACCACCCATCAACAGCAAGGAGGAGATGAAAGTGGCAATGAGTTTGTTATCAGTATAAGACGTGCACAATGGAGACATACGTGACCAATTCTAATCACTTATCTTTCGTTTTCTAATCACTAATCATTCTGTCCCGCACCCTTATATATGATCCCAATCCATTCACTTTTATCTTCTGCCAATTACTGCTACGTAGTGAGGCTTGACGGAGTTTTGTACTCCTTCCCCTTCTACACAGTGGGTTGTTGTTGTTGCTATGTTCACTTTATTGATGCTGTAACATTGTAAGGGTATATGCTGTTTAAGATCGAGTGACCTGAAGAAGGGCTTATGCCCGAAACGTTGTCATGTAATAAAGATTCAATGAAGAGAAGAGCTTCGCCGTTCTACTCACTGTAGCAAGATCGGGAGCAATGAGGCCCAGGGAACAACGATTCTGACAAATGTTGCCATTCTTTTTTATCATGCTGCTCGGATCCTTCGCACGACTTTTGACATAGTTGTAACTTCACACGGCGCACATCCCCGCGATGGAGTACGTGGCTGCGTACTTAACTCGAAGTGGCATAGGATGCGTTTCTCATGAAATGTTCCCATTCGACACAACTTTAATCCTATCCATAATGGACAAAGACTCAGCGGAACTGTCCCGGAAGGGAAATATACCTATCGGAAGCGCTGCCGCTGTCACGTCCGAATGAACTACGTACGCGCCCTCGCGAGCTTAGGGATATGGGAAGTAAAAGTCGCTTCGATCGCTAATGCTTAGTTGCGCTCAAATTGCCCCAATCACTTTTTGTTAGGCATTTATTTTCCAATTTGTTGACATTAATGGAATGTGAGTTTCCTCTCAATGGCCTGAATTTATAGAGCCCCAGAAAAACCAAGGAGACATTAAAGCGAATAAAATTCCATGGAACAAGCTCCGAGCTGATGATCACGCCCTTGGACTGCATCATTCCAAATACAGCAGACAAGAGAAACCTATCAGAAAAAAAGAGATTCCTGGCGTAATTCTTAATGTTCATACATCTACCGCACTATTAGGTCAGCCTTATTCCAGGGCTTCATGGAATATAAGACATGCAAGCCCACAAAAACTATCGTGAATATCTCTTAACAATGCTCTTAACAATGCCCGAACGGTGTGTTCTTTTGTTTGAGCTGATTTTGAGAGCCTCAGTGGTAGTCGTTCTTCGCGCTTTCCCTGTGTGTTCGATGGGCTAGGACTAGCCGAATGACCAGTCTGAGTTGAAGCGCTGCCTCCCCCGACAGTCCAATGTTTTCATTGCCATTCAAGCCAAAAAGCTAGCAAGAAATTCGCAGATGTTACCTAGTATGTTTTACCAGTGAAAATACAATTTTCGTACACAAGTAAAAAAACTAATAACTTTCTTGAATGTGCGATGCTGGCCATCGAAAAAGCTTTTTTCGCTATATGCCTCCAATGATCTCCAATAAGGTGACAGGTGCGAAACCTTTTGCTCTATTGCTTGAAAAGGGTACGGAACAGAATCTTCCCACTCGGCTTATGAGGATCGGACTCAGTAGCTCAAGCGCTGTTCGGGGAGTAGAATGAAAAGAAAGATTGGCCTGGTTTCCCAGATTCCCCCCCACCATCTTCTTTGAGTATGCGAGCCACTAATCTACTTCCAGTCGGAATCACAGTGGCTCTTTGTTGACTTATAAAATACTTTGACTTGTGGGGGTCGCCGATGAACGAGTCAGTATTGCACCTCCCAGGCTAATCTGCAGGTTCGTTGTCCTCGGAGAAAAGAGGGCTTAGTTAACCTGGACGAGCCACTACACATATCAGCCTCTCCCCCAGCGCGCGGGTGCCACATTTTTTGTCCATAATTATCAACATTAGAGGATTGTAAGAATAGAAGGGAGTGACACCGTACACATAAGTTATGGTGGAGGCGGAGGCAGATGTTAGGCGGGCAAGTGGCCACTTACTACGTGCGTGGTGTGGAGATAAGACCTGGATCAGTTCCTGCCCGAGGCAGTCAAGCCTTCCATGCCTGCTGGGGTAGGGAGCTAATTGGTTACTAGACTGGTCTGATGAGTCAAAAAACATGGACTTCTTTACATTGGCTGCCCGAGCCTTTGGCAAACTTCGAAAGTGGATTTGAAATCAAAGTGGTAGGGGGCGTGCCGTCACAATATTCTTCGCCTTTCTGTCCCGAAAACCGACTTCACCCAAACAGCTCCAGCGTTTGGAATAGATTTTAAAGCCGTACTCAACGTAAACAAACAAGTTTTCTTGTGTATTTCAAAAAGGCGAAACTATTGAGGGCGCGAGACTTGCACTTGATTAGGCGGCCAAGGGTCGCGACGCGGCTGCGACCGCGGCGATCAGCGGTTTCCGGCCTAATTTGGCCATTTTCTCCTTAATTTTCAGTGTACTTTCTATTTTTTCTTTAAGACAAGTTGTTTTACTGCCTTTATGAGGTGTGTTAGGATGTGGACTCTTTTTTTTGCAATGGAGTGTTTTATTTTTTCAGGTATTTGTTCAATTGTCTGCTCAACTGCTTAATTGTACGCAAAAATCAGAGGGGTCTCAATCATAATTTACCTTGTGAAAGACAAGGAACAACTAATCTTGAGAAAAGCAGCCAAAACAGTGTAAATTAGGGAGAAAATGGCTAAAATAGGCTGGAAACAGCTGATCGCCGCGCTCGTGACACGCCGCAGCCGCGTCGCGACCCTTGGCCGCCTAAGGCATTGTTCACAGATTGCGACCCGGCGGTTGGGAGAAAAGCAATAAATAGTCATCGATCGGAGAATCGCCCAACCGTCCAACCGCCCAACCGCCGCGGTTGGGCGAAAAGCAGTAGATGTGTATCGATTTCGCTGGCGAAAAGCTAGCGTTTTGTCGAAGGCGAAAAACGTCGCGGTTTGGCGAAACGCCCGTCGATACGTACCAAAACCCTTTCGCCCAACCGCCAGTCGATATGTATCGAAAGCTTTTCGCCGAACCGCCGCGTTTCAGAGAAACGCTGGACCGCAGAGTGTGAACAATGCCTAATCAAGCGCCCTGATGACGACTGTGAATCTTAGCGCACGATAAGAGCGAATTGGTGACAATCCCCTTTTCTGTGAATAAATCCTTAGTGAACGAGTAGAAAAAGAACTACGTGTCCGCAATACACTGCCGGCCGCTAATGGAAATCAATTAGTAGGTTATGTCATTGTGGGAAGCGATTTCACTAGGTTGATTTTGTACGATAAATCGAATAGAAGATATAATTGTTCAGTGAACTGCAACCGCAGAAATTGAGAACTTACATGCATACAACTAAACGAGCTCCTATAGTGAACTTAAACCCTTTTAGTCGCAATTTTTAGCTGGTGGGTTTTGCCTGGTGGGTCCATTCGAGGTACACTGTTGAAATTAACGAGATATCAAACTATAGTTCCGTTGACTGCTCCGTTCCAGTTGGTAGATTAGCCCATTGAAGCGAGATTTGGGGGCAAACACTGACTTTGTCCTTCTCTCACCATTAGAAAACGTAAAGCTCGCATTCCTACTGAGACAAAGCGTGCCCATAATTCAATTACTCTGTAGGAATATTCCCCTTGGACACACACGGCTTACGATCGAAGCGGTTCCTTCCTTGCAAAGTATTCGCTTTGCGCGTCAGCCGGGTAGGTTTGCCTCCATTTTCCGCCGATTGAAATCTAATTTCCAGTTTAGGTAAATGTTGAAAGGACGACCGAAATGCATATAATTGTACAGTTCTCTGGCAAATACTTTCGATGCGGAAACCGCACTTTATGTGAGAGAATGACCAGTTAAACTAAGTGGTACTGCCGTCCGCAATAGCTTAACCTACTAATTAATTTCCATTAGTGGCCGGCAGTATATTGCGGACGCGTAATTCTTTTCTATTCACTCGCTGGAAATTTATTCACAGAATCATAGATTGTCATTACCGCAATCAAGAGCGTAATAGATTTTCTTCCATATGGTATAATTTAAAGGCACGGTCCGCGATCAGGAATAAAGGTTGAAAATATGGTGTCGGGGGGGGGGTAGTGTAGTCCGCCGACGAACAACCTTGTACCGGTTTCCGGCAAAAATTGTAAGGGAGGGGCGCTATAGCGTAATATAGGTTCAGGGACGCCTCCTTAATTCACGGAATCTCGGAAAAAGCATCAGAAATGTTCTGGCTCCTCCAGTTACGTTCATGAACAGGATACAGCATCGTGATGTGTGAAGTGGTGCTGTAGACTCCATCCCCTCTAGAGAAGATGTCAGTACGACCCTCACCTAAATGAGTGCCCCACTCCTACGCCAACTTTTATCTACCAACTTCCCACATTTTCAAGTTTTTCGCTTGAAAATTTTCCATCGAGCGAGAGGTATATAGCCATTGTGAAACGGGAAAATTTCTCGAATTATCTCTATTTTCCCACCCCTTCTTTCCGGAATTTTCCTACTTTTTTTCCAGAAATTTTGTTGTTTAGCGGTGGGGGGGGGGTAGATGAGAATATATAGTTCCCAGTTCGCGAAAAGTCAACAACTGAGAAAAAATTTTTCCCAACGCGGCAAATTTCCTCAAAGCCACATACGGCTCCCCTCTTCTAGCGACCAAATACTACCCATCCCCCCCCCCCCGCCATGTGTTTCACACAACGTATGTACGCCGTTCGTGAAGAAAGGAGCCAACATGGATGTTCTGGAGTTGAACATCTTTTTCCCCTTAATCAACTTTTCGTCCGCAATAAATGTGATGAGGTGCGTGCAACGGGACTGAAGGATGCGATACTTGTTCTTCTACTGGAACTTTTACTTATCAGCGGCGTCGCAAACTTTCCGAAATTGTAGGCATACGGCTGTGGTTGTTTATAAACAACAACGCTCTTCTACGTCGTGACCGGGCGTTCAAAGCACCAGAAACGCTCTAACGCGGTATCGCCTAGTGTCTCCTTCACTGGTTTTTCAAATGAAGGGTTGTAAGGACAGGAGATCACATTACATTTTGCTCGGAATGGTGGTGTGTGAGATGTTTGAAGACACTTCCCGCAATTAAGTGTAACAGGAGGTGCTCAGTCATGGACCAGAAGCCCATCAAAAGCCCATGAGTAGAACAAAGCGAAAAAAGAAGTTTGGGAACACCCTGAACACTTAGCAGTGGGATGGCGCCTGGACGATTCATCATGAGGACAAGCGCTGCCAGCAGGATTCTAGGTGCAACCAATTCGCAGCAAGAGCATGGGAAATCGCCCTACGACGCTCCAGGCAACGCTATGTACACACGCAATTCCACTTGTAAGCCATTGTCTTGCAGAGTTACCGTATGCTATTGCACCGGCTGCATACCCAGGTTGCAAAACTCACGTTCTCCAGCTTCGTTATCTCTCTATTCCGAAGATTACGTGACATACTGAAGTTTTGTGCATGGTCCTGTTGCGAAACCAAGAAACGCAGACAGATAGAGGACAGCGCCTGCCAAAGCATCGAGACGTGCAAGAAACTATGGCGAGCCAGGAAACGAGCTTTTTCAAGGGAGGGATCCGGGGTGGATGAGCCACTTATCATACGTGAAAAGCTGGAATGTGCGAAGTCACAATGACCATAGAGTGCCACGCGGACGAGAGAGAGAGCAGAGAAAAACAGAAATTCGACGCGTTCAAAGGAATTGAGTTCAAGTTGGCCGTGGACGCATTCCGAATGACAAAAGTGATATATTCTCTGCGATTGCGGACAACGATGCCAAATGCACGAAGACATTTCGCTGAATCGCGGCAAGTGTGTTTAAATGATGAACGATTACAGAAACGATACCAGAGGCAACTGAACGGCGGTGCGATGCACACAAGACCTTACCGCTCTTTGGAAACGCTGTTGGGACCTATTAATATCCCACTATTACTAATTCTGCTAAAAAAATAACTATACAGTGTATCTAATAAATGTGTAGATAATGAAAAAAATGTGGCAAGAGATTTGGTTGGCAGGAGACTTCGGTTGCTACATATGTTTATAACACGTACCATGAAGACAAGATCGTTCACGTGCATGAACGCCGGCCACAGAAGGGATTGAACTCACACCTCACGTTTTCCGGACGAGTGCGCTGCAGATCACGCCATCGCGTTGTGATCAATTCCTGAAAATACGACTCCCCGTAGTTCCATCCTCGAATACGATCCCCCTCCCCATGCTACCTACATTTTTCTTCCTAGGTTTTCCCAACCTCCTATCCACCCCACGTTTTCTTTAGCATTTTTCGCCCAGAGAATTTCTGCGGTTTTCACCGTGCCCAAAATTTTGCTGTCGAGCGGGGGCGGGGGAGTGTCATCAGGATTCGACTGTCATTTTCAACTGTCGGAAATAGTACTTTTATAGATCTTTTGCAGTGTCTCTTCTCACAACGACCAAATACGATCCGCTGCCTCGTTTATAGCGTCCATGAAACAAGAGAAACCAACTATCAAAAAAATTTTCTCAGACCAGCATACGACCCCCTCCCTTGCCGTTGAATACGACCCCTCCCCGTTGTGATCATCACAACGATGGCGTGCCCTGGTACGCTGACCAGCTAATGATGACGCTGCTTCACCTCAAAATCGTGAGGCGCAGGTCCAAGTCCCGACTCGGATCAACAAGACTTCTGTCCATTACTTGGGCAGCGTTCATACTTCGCGACAGCAGCGGCGATCGCCGCGATCGTCGGTACATGGCAGCGCGCCCCAACGCTATTACTTGGACCGCTCCGAAGGCTTTTAGGGAGAAGTCGACTCAATTCAGGCTTTTTTTCCATTTACGTGCAAATTCTCACTAGGTATTGAAGCTTTGTTTTGACACAAAGAAAGGTTGAAGTCTGCATCTTAATGGCTTTTGTTTTCTATTTTCTTTCTTAATTCAGGATAGAAATGAGCAAAAAGCGTGAGAGCTTCATTTAGGGTAGGTTTTTATTGTTTCTTTTTTGCATATTGTGGCATACATGAGGTTATAAAGTTTTCACCTGTTGATGTTGCGTAAAATGATTAGTGTTTTGGTTCCTAGGTGAGTTTCTTTCTGTTTCTTTTTTTTTCTTCGTTGTTTGAACTCGACTTGTAAACTATAAATGTTTTGGAAAGTTGGAACAGTTCAGACGATAGGAACTTTTGAAATTTTGTAATAATATAATAATATAAACCTTGTATAAACTGAAAGCAATAAAAAACAAAATGAACAAAAAGAAGCTCACCGAGGAAATGGATGGCCTTATCCCCCGCGACCTAAAAAAGAAGTGAAACCTCCTCAATTCATATTTCCAGACAGCTATGTAAAGAAAGATTGTCAGTTAGTAGCCATTATTAAGAGAGAAAGAAGGTCTCACAAGTTGGATTCCCTTATTTATCAAGCGAGCGGTCCATAATAGCGTTGGGGCGCGCTCTGCCACGTACCGACGATCGCGGCGATCGCCGCGATCGCCGCTGCTGTCGCGAAGTATGAACGCTACCTCAGCAGTCTAGCTCAAACATGGGCGAACGATGTATTCACTCGAATTGTATATCGCGGGAGAACATATCCGGCTAATCACACGCTTGCAAAAAGGCGCATGATGGTCTTGCAACAGTCGAGAACCGGAAATCGCTCAGACCGTAAATGAGACATATATAATGTAGGCCAGCGTACTCGAAAGGCACGCTTACGTTGGAGACGCAATTGAAGTGCATGACGCAGCCAGGACATCTGGGAGCATCTTATCGAAGACCCAACTCTCCCACTTTTTTTCTCACTTTTTTCAGGTTGGGAGCTTGGTAGATAGTACCAACCAGATAATGTGGGAACACTTCAAAGAGTCGAAACCCTTGGCATACAACAGATAATGTGGGAGCACATCAAGGGTCGAAACCCCTTGACATAACCATCTCGCTATTAGAGCAGCTTTAGCCATTTTTCTGGAACAGTTGGAAGCTTAGGACTTTCATGACAAGAAATACGTACTCGCCATGTGATAGTAGCGCACAAGAGCTCATTATCGCAGAACCGCTCCCCATGAAATGAGCTACGTGATAACAGTTCCCCGTAATTCAATTTGCATAAGAAAAGAATCACGTTTTTGAAACCTAGTCCACTAAATTTAGAAAGTTGTAATTCGTGTGAATATGAAGAATGAGCATCAACTTTAGGATTTCTATACAATCGATGCGTCCCTTCAAGCGCTTGAAATCTACATCCCTGAGGTACGGTAGTCGTGATGCGTACTCTATTCGAATCGAACGATGAGTTATTCGTGGGATATTTCAACTTCAGACAACTGTTATTTGCTCTCGTGTTGGAACAAAAACATGACGAAACTGTCTGAAAAGAAGCTATACCACTGAGAGAGCAGCTGCTGCCAGGTTCAAATGGAGCACATGCCACGCCCACGGCATCCGGATTTGGAGTATAATTTATTCAGTCAGAGATTATGATTATGATTTATTATCAATTAGATAGAGTTCAGACTTCACGACGGCACGCGTCGACCCGCTACGTCG
Organism: Cooperia oncophora; assembly: GCA_036418165.1. Taxonomy (NCBI): domain Eukaryota; kingdom Metazoa; phylum Nematoda; class Chromadorea; order Rhabditida; family Trichostrongylidae; genus Cooperia; species Cooperia oncophora. Next base: position 19,082 of record MU931230.1, read on the forward strand.
CGCTGCGACGCTTTGACGTTGCAGTGACGCTTCGGTGCTATAGACGGGACCGCAGCCAAGGACAAGTATTGAGCGGCGCCGGCAGCTAGTGTTCCGAGAGAGGAAAGGATAGTGAGTTAAGCGTTACCTAACCACAGTCTGGCACACTCCTATGCCTCTATACTCTCTCGAAACGCTATCGGCCGGCCCCGATCGATACCCAGAACTCGCTAGGGTCTAGAACTGCGCTCTCATCCATAGCACTGCGGGCCATTGCATTGCGCCGACAGCGTAAACACGAAGTCTGAACGCTGCCTCAAGTAATGGACAGAAATACAGCGTAGTCATAAGGCATAGCGACCCATAAAATTAGTAAAAAACAATCTGAGAAGTAGAATCAAAGGAGTGCATGGACAGGAGGGAATGGAACACCCCACATCTTATCTTTTCAAAATTCTTGAACCTTTATGCAGAAATAATGTCAAACTTATAACATTATTAGAACATGACCTTATCATAAAGAAAATGCAAGAACTCCTTAACATTTGCTTCAAGAATGCCAACAGATCCTTGATTGCCACTAATGGTTACCATGTTTTATACAGATGGTAAAGAAATTAAGAACAACTACAGATATTACAAATCCAGCGATTTAGTATACCTTATTGACTATCTTTTACGTAACAGTTTTTGTCTTTTTGCTAATAATACGTTCAAACAGACTAAAGGTGTCCCACAAGGTGGCAATTTCAGTCCACTATTGGCAGATCTTACGCTTTCTGTAATGGAGTATTACTATGCTAAATCCAAAAAGTTTAGTAGCAGTAAGCTATTCATTCCATATAGATATATGGACGATTTGCTTGTTGTACATAACCAAACTGATGGTGATGTGGATGAACAACTTTCTCAAGTTTATCAAAATACCCTTCAATTGAAAAAACTCATAATAGTGAAGTTTCCAGCAATTATTTAGATTTAACAATCAATATTAATAACGGTAAAGTTAGTACTAAGTTGTATAATAAAACGGATGATTTTAGCTTCAAATGCTGAAATTATGCTGAAACATCTTCCTGGAAAGCGATGACACAGAGGAGCAGTGATGCCAATGAAGTCATGCTGCTTAGGTGCCTGGTGAGGCAATCAGAGTCAAATATTAGCCAAGGAATCTCCGTAACTGTTGCTTGGAGGGAAGAGGGTGGGGTCACGGATGTATGGGACACTGACAAACAGAACAATGACCACATTAGGTACAAGACGAGGACTTCTGCTTTCTTGTGGCACAAGAGCAGAGAAGTTGAGAGCACAAACTCGCTGTCTTTGCTGTATTGCGGCCGTCACGGCGTTGTTGCCGCAATCAGGCTCGCAAGACCCTTGAACGTGATCTCTTGCTTCACTAAAGTATTTAAATTGTACACTAACCTCCAATGACGGATGTTTCCATGTGCAAGGCGAATGAGTTTGCAGCTGCAATACCGAACCACTTTCTTCGCTCAGAGATGCACGGGAACTGGGCTGCAGAGTAATGATACTCGGTGCCGCCTCCATACCTTGCACGCGTTATCCGCTGTCAAAGGTGCAGCACATCCGTCAGTACCAAGGTCTCGCAGCGAAACAAGCACTCAACCGTAGAGAACAACTACAAGTGAGAGTGTAGAGGCAAGTAGTGTGTATGGCTGTGGTAGTGCGCGTGGCTAGCCGTGCGAGAGGTGGGCTTAGCATAGAGAAACACCCGGGCACCACTAAACTCCAGCCCTTTAGTGAAGGAAAAAGCAGAAAAAACATGCCAGAAGTCCAAGATATAACCCCCTTTCGATCCCAGTTTGCACATGCCCATTTAACTCCATCTCGAACATTACACCCTCCCCGCACAGCTGATTTCCCAATAAGAGCTCTACCAACTGTGCAAGTGACGATTTTCATGCTTTTTTCGTGCTGCAGCTTCGTTTTCACTGAAAGGCGGGCCTTGGAGTGGAGTCAGGAGGCGGAGTCACTGGAGAAAAGGAGGCGTCACTGAACCTATATTGGGCTATAGCGACCCCCTCCCTTTCAATTTTTTGCTGCAGAACAAGGTGCAAGGTTGTTCGCCGCGAACCACACTACCCTCTCACGCTGTATTTTCAATTTCGTACGTGATCGCGGACCGCTTATGGTGATATTCCCGTTGCGCACCATTACCTAACAGATTGAATTCCCTCCGCTAACGAGGATCTTTTCCTGCTCTGAGGGCTGGGCTTGTACTGCCCATAGATGCAACGCTAGCATAACGTTCTGTTCGTTGGCCATGGATGACTTCAGCGCGCACGAGTCGTCCTGCCAGCACTGCCAATGAACCAGGATTTTAGCCGCGTAGCGGATTCCATCATGAACGTAGGTGCAGACAGACCTGCAAAACCTCAAACTTGCTGCGGAAAGTGTTGAACTTTTTTGAAAAGCTGTGATTCTCAACTGAAAATGGTGGGTTTCATGAGATAGTTATTTAGCTGCTGAAGTTCAACAATTCCTGAAAAGAGCACATCTGGTTTCTCCTAGTTCTGTTAACGTTTTGCCTCGAGCATGGCCTGCAGGAGGCTTTGAAAGAGTTACAACTTGTGGGCAGTAAAACATTCTTCCCTTCAGTCAGCCGTAAACCCTTTAAGGCGGTTTTTATTTTCGTATACTGGACTCTTTGTTATAATGATTTTTGGAAATCGAGGAACTTCTAATCTGCAAACTGGTAAGGTAGCGGCGATAAAACACAATGTTCGTCCACAGTGATAGATGTCTGATAAGACTGCGATCTGCTGTCTTGCTGGTTTGCATATACTCTCGCTGCTTTCTCTGGCATCTCACCCGATATCCACACAATTCTTTGTCTCTCGTTTGGCACAAATAGAGCCCTACTTCAACCGTTTTTGACGATTTCCTTTCATTTTTTCTTCACGGGCAATACAAGTAGCACACAACTTCTGTTTCTAAACCTAGCTACCTGCAAACGTTTTGTTGGCTCATCGCCAATTCTGCCTTCAAAATGTACGCAACATCAAGCATAGCACGTTGTGAGGGACCATGCTCTTTCTCCGCATTGTCGGCATCATATGGTCAATGGAAAACAGCTCATAGTGCGTGAAAAATGAAAGTACAAGCAACGAACAGCTCTGGCTAAGTTGCAAATGGAGTTAAATAAAATAAAATTAAAATTAAATAGAATGGGCACAAAATATGGAAAAATGTGCATGGCAGTTTCATCCTGAAACCTGGAAGCAGAGTCCTGAAGGGGCGGTACTTTCGCAAGAACTTTCTGCAGCCAATTAGACGAGGGAGCGAAAATCGGAGAGGTTAAGCTGCTGAATTATTTCACAGCGTCAATCGCAAGTTCTCTGCTCACCTTTCAATTCGTGTTTTTCACAGCCCAAATACAAGAGTTAAAATGTCAAGCCTCGCTGAAGAAGACAGTATCAGTGCTTTCCTTTCTGAGAATTGACGCAGATATCCTTGAGAGAATTCAAACCTAATGAGCTACCCACATGTCTAGCATTCAAAATCTGCATACAGCAATGATGCAAATTTATGACGCACA
>MU931231.1:0-12172 GCA_036418165.1 Cooperia oncophora
AAAGTTTTTGCTTGGATATCGGTATTCGCCCTTCACCTTCGCGTTCTTGAGACTCAGAGATTGGAGATCTTCTCTCACTTGGAAATTTTGGCATATTTTTTTAACTTTCGTGAAGTTTCCTAACTTTTTTCACATCTCTCTTTCAAACTAACCGCGATGCTTTCCGCGCTGGTCGCATGGGCGTAGACAGTTGAACACTTGGGCCTTTTTCATCGTTTATGACCCATCCTTCAAACCTAACAATAAGAAAGGGTACAATGGGAAAGGTGGCTCCGCCCATACGATCAGCGTTGAATGTGTCTTTAAGTTCGCACACCGTTGCCTACATTCCTGACTTCTGTTGCCAAATAGAGGTTCCTTTTATCGGTCCTTACGGATACGCCATGCACTTGACTCTCCATCTGAACTGTAGAGGTATCTGAGTCCCGTTTGCGACAATGCACTTTCCGTTATTATTCTTGTGGGTTTTGCTCTCCATCGTAGAGTTCATAGGATGGGGCTTTAGGAAGACTAAGGGGACGACTGATCCGTCGGGGTTCGACCAATCGATCTCCAATATCGGATGCGTACCTTACGAACCTGTCATTCAGATGTTCTTTCTGGAGTTTGATCCCACGGAAGTCGTTCATTTGCAAAACAGTTTTCGTAGCCACTGAGCCATCCTTCTCTCACCCCCCCCTTCCATCAGGGGCACGTACTCTGGAATGGATCGTTGCCATCAGCCACCAACCACGGCAACAACCACCAACGAACTTACCAGGAAATCGACAACGAAGCGTTCAGATGTCCTTTTTCGTTGCCAGACATCAACAATTATGGAGGATATGTTTGAATGTTCATTTTTATGGCCCCCATCAGGCGCTATGGGAGGTCAGCACAAAGGGTTTCACCCTTTTATTTTCCGGGGTAATACAACTGTTTCTTCCTCCATCGCTCTCGTGAGCATTCTTGCTCGCCATGTATTCTTCATCACGCACCTCTGTTGCACGAATTACTTAATTTACCGGTCGTCCCTTCACGTAACTCTACTTCAATGATAAAATACTTCAAAGAAGTGCCCTACTTTATCGCTAGACTTCACATGCGATCCTCAATAAATCTCTGCGGAAGGGGGTAGCGGGGAGTGGCAGCGAGAGACGCAACTGGAATAGTTCAGATAGATGTTCCAGGCGCGCTCATGAACCTTGGAACTCCTCAGTGGAAGCTCTTGGTCCCGAAATTCCCCCCCCCACATTATCTAGCAGTCCCTCATGCAGCCTCGTTTCTCCTAAACCTTTTAGTGCACTGTGTAATGCACTAGGAGATTTAGAAGAACGTAGAATGTGCACGTAAAGCTTTGCCCTTTCATAATCAACGCAAGAAAAAAAGGAGAAGAAAGTGTACCATAGAGATAGAGCATTAGTGATGGCAAAGAAAAATGAGGAGCTGCAAAAGATTAGAGACAAAGGAGGGGGCATTTTGCACTGTTGCTACTTCCCATCGACGTGTCGACCCATCCAGAGAGCCATTTCGTGACCTTACAGGTGTTAACAGGTTTCACCATGGTATCTGGTCGAGCTTGCTTCAGTTTCACAAGAGTTCACAGGTTTCACCAGACTGTTGTTTCAGGTGAACCGGAACTAGTGAAGCAGTAAAGGTGCAAAATGCCCCCCCCCCTTCTCACACGTCGCCGATTGTCCGAAAATGATTCTAATCGTAGAGATTAGCGATGAAATTGGACGGAAACGCTACGACGAAATGGATTTCTTCGGAACACGAAGATCGAGCCGACCAAACGCTAAATCTGCGAGATCTTGGACTAACTAATTGTGTAATGCAACATCTAGAAAAAATACAAGCACAAAGGAAGATAATTGACTTTCTGCTTGAGTCGTCTCATAAAATAGTGAGAATTAAGTCCCAGTCTCCAACACCGGTTTGGGCAACTCAGAACCGATTCGCTCTTGAGCCAGCTAAGGATCGACAATTTGGTAGTTGCCCAAAAATAGTAGCGGGAATGCTGAGTAGTGGGGAAATGGCGAGAAAGTGAAGGTAAACCGCCAAAAATCTACAAAAGCCTCTATTTTTCGTTGGACGAGCGCTTTTGGACGAGTTTCCCGTTGGCATCGTGCCAACAACCGCTCTGATTGGTACGGCTGCACGTACCTATTCATATATCCATGTAGCAACGCTGCATGTCAATACTTCACAAATGAAGCGATAAGGGTACCAGCGTTGATGTGACTGTGCGGCCACTTTGTGGGCGGGCGGTTGCGGTGGGCGTGTGGGTCGGCATGTTGCACCTTGGTTAGGCGCTATAACGGTGCCCTTGGTTGGAAAAGGTGCCACGCAGCGCCTGCTAAGGGCATAATATTCTTTCGTTCTAGTAGTATTGACCCTGTACGCCGTGTCAATTTATCCTGCCACATGCCTTCAAGGAGATTGAGGATTATCACCGAGCAAGAATTTCGGCGAAGGTTAGGGATTTAGTGGAAAAGCCTCCCAGGAAAGCCATTCGGGTGTCAATGTGTCCCTATAAGGCTTTTCGATTAGCCACGATGTGGACTTTGCCGGAAACGTAAAGTAGCCTCGAGCGCGTAGATCCAATGGATTTCACCCGATTAGGCATTGGCCCTGCCGTCGTCACCGTCTACGGACCTCATTATAGAGAAGTCGAGCGCTCGGGCTATATAGCCACTAGTCGATATGCGTACATTTGCAAGCTAGTCTCAAGTCTTGAACTGCACACATTAAAGGGGAAAAAGCGGAATATTTCCCACTTCTTTCCCATCAAATGTGGGCAATATAGTGCTATCGGCATTCGTTCATTCAATGGAACCGCTCTTCTTTTCAGCTCACATCTGTTTTCGTTTCACACACACACAGCTGGACAGCTGAATCAGCAACAAGAGCCATTTTCCAGAGATTTTTATCGGCCCGCAGCATTTGATGAGCTCAAAAACTCCCACATTCCCACTAAAATCGACTACAAGTGCAAGTGTACGCTCAAATTTCGTGACCCATTCGTTGCTTATGGGCCTAAAAGTGCATAAAAACCAATGTTAAACTTTGGACATTTAGCACTCGAGGGAAACGCCGACCTACTTATTTATGGAATTCTATAGAACTCTGGGAATGCTCAATTTTCCCACGTTTCGTGAGTGCTCTCCCGGCAATACTTTCTTTCAATACAATAGGACTTGTCATGAATTCCTTATTATTCATTTCTCCTCCTGTTCCGATTTTCGATTTTCCTTCTCACAAGTACTGAATGCGTTTTTGAACCAGGCGATGACCAAAAGCTCCCCAACGTCAGGCTGCCCTGCCACGCGCAACCCAAAGCGAGCTTTTTGAAGCTGTTTTCATGAAAGCAGGAGGTTCGGGCTTCGACTCCGCCTGGCGGGCCATGACCTCACAACCTCAGCTTCTTGTGTAACACCAGCGAGGAACTTCCGCAAAGTTCGTTCCGCCTCCTCGAAGTTCCTTTTATGATTGAGCTCTGCCCACCTATATCCTCCATTCTACCCACCATCTTCCTGAGTTTACCCTACTTTCTACCTTCTCCCGCAGTTCTTTCAAAAAGCCTCCACTTTTCCTCTAGAAAAAGTTGAGCGGGGAGGGTATACAGGCGCACTTCAAACAGGGAGAAACCTAGAAAAATAAACAACTGAAAGAAAATTTTTTTTGAAATCAAATACGACCTCCCTCGCTGGGATCCCAACGTACACGTGCTCTAACGGGTAGTCGGCTGAGGTTTCAGGAAGGTATCGCTCATCACTTGCTCGGTGGAGAACCAGGAAGGGGCCAACGTGTAGTCAAATAAGTCCATAATTCGTAGAAATAGCTGGTTGTGCAGTTTGAATGTTCTTCTAAATCCGCAAATGCACAAACAATTCCTTGAATGTTCAGATTGAGCTACGTACGCCTGACGTTGTATAGGTTGGAAAGAAAGTCCTGTCAGTGTTTTTAGATAGCCTACAGTTTTTGATCTTCGAAGCTCGAACATGACGTAACATGCTAAGGTTGTAGAACATTCTCGAAGCTTTTCCACAAGAGGTATATCAAGGCTCCTGCTCTTCCCTGTGTTTATTTATGATGTCAGTTTCACTGGAGCAGCTTCGAGTGATCATCTTCTATGAGTGGCGCCGCGGCACTGGAGCGACGGCAGCAGCGGCCCGTAACATCAACTGTGCATTGGGGAGGACACCACACCGTTCAGGACTGTCACGGCTTGGTTCGCTCGCTTCGCGACAAGGAGGCATCTTCGAAGACAAAAGGTCGTCTGGAAAGCTCGCGGGTAGAAGATTGGCGACCGTTCTCGTAACTGTCAGACGAGGATCAGGGCCAACCACGCAGTATTGCGACATAGGCAAGGGATGTTAGCCATACCAGAGCTCTGAGCCGCCTTCAGGCCTGGGTAGCACCGAAAAATCTCAACGCGATAGGAATACCTCATGGCACTAAAGATGCGCGGGGGTACACCAGCGGTGAGCATTGTCGATCCCTCTGTACAGTACGCGGAAGGATTTCTGGAAGATATTGTGACTGGAGATGAAAGCTGGGTCCTCTATGATTCCAACCTACGTCGTGCCATGTGGCTCCCTCGAGGAGAAGACCCGCCTACGCAACCCAGATCAACCTGGCTTTCCAAGAAGGTCCTCCTCTGCTGCTTCTGGGATTCGAAGAGCATGCTGCACCACGAGCTGCTTATCGCAGGCAAACGGTTTACCGCTACCGTTTACGCCGCCCAACTCCAGAAACTCGCGCAAGCTCTTCGAGAAAAGCGGCCGAGACGAGCTTCGGTGCACCTCCTCCATGATAACGCCAGACCACATGTGGCTAAAGAGACCCACCGCCAATTGAGGAGCTAGGCTGGGAGACCGTTCCCCATCCACCATATTCTCCAGACCTAGCCCCCTCCGACTACTACTTGTTCCGCTCCCTCAAGGCTTTCCTAGGTAAGAAAACCTTCAGCGAATTTGATGGCATCAATCGAGAAGTTGCCTACTTCTTCGACTCGCAGCCTCCTCAGTTCTGGGAGAAGGGGATAGCTGAGTTGCCCATTAGGTGGAGCACTGTAGTGGCTAACAATGGCGATTATATTATTGATTAGTTTTTATTTCATGTTGAGTTAGAAAATAAAAAAGAAAAAAAATCACAACAGTGACAGGACTTTCTTTCCAACCTAATCACAAAGGAGGGACAGAAGCCTTTAGGCGTTGACGCGGGTGCTTTTGGGATGCTCGCAGCGCAATTCACTATGGCTACTCAGGATTTTAGTAGTTTTGAATGTCCATTTGCCTATTACTTGCCGGGATGAGATGGTGTATAAATCCGCCTTTTTTATGCTCGTAGACGGGTCTGGTAACTGTAAGAAAGTTTGTTGGTGCATCAGTTTCTCGATCTATCGCACTGCCATAACCCATGGCACTTGGCTTCAGAACATCAAATCTGCGTCAGTCTGTGACATGATAGCACTCCGAGCTGCCTAAAAAGGACAAGACATGGCAAAGCGGTGTCCTCGTGCAATAGAAAGGGCTACAATAACCCTAAACTGGTGTCTGATAGCCCAGAGATGGAAGTTCTGTGTGGGCCTTCAATATGACTTTTTAGTGGGTCCCCGGCTGGTGTGAGCACTCATGTTAGTTGCAGGTGTCTGAGGCCATGTCGCCGCACGGTCGTATTCGGTTCGCTCAATTACCAATGTTTGATCACGGTGGCTCCGCCATGTCCCATTCAATGTGCGTCGGCCATCATCTGACGGTCAGCCCTTTCCATTACCCTTCTTTCTTTACCTCTTTCCACCCACGTAAACCAGCACAATACGACCAATTACGCGAAGCGAAACGGCGCCCAGGTCGTCTACCGTGTAAAAGAAGACGTCTGTTGAAGGATTCTGCGAATGTGTCTATAATGAGAGACCTATAAAGTTAACCCTCCTTGTGCAAAGATGGGAGTAATGTCATTCAAATAGAACTGGGGGCCTTATATAGATGCACCCACCCCGGAGCTCCTTACTCCTTCAGGCTTGGGTAAAAGTCCTCATCTCCACTACAGTAAATTTAGTTTTGGATTCCTCTGAATGCCCCATCTGAAGGTGATTAGTATGTGAATGTAAAAGTGTGTGAATGTGACATTCTAGTAACTCTAGGGAGATGGAGCGCTTGAAGGACCCTTTGTGCCCCCCTAAAATCACAGTAGTAGAGATGAAGGCTTCTGCCTGAGCCTAAAGGGGAATGGTACTACGGGGTCGGGGGATCAATCGGAGTAGGGTACTTACATTCGAGTGACTTTGATCTGAGTATTGGACAGGAAGTCCTACAATTTCCCTCCTCCCTCCTCCTTCCCCTCCCCAGGTTATTAGCGCTAATAGTAATAGTAATAGCAATAGTAGGATTAATACGTAGCACAAGCCTATCATGGAAACCTCACTATCCTGAAAATTGACTTCCATTTATGGAGCCTATCTCTGAACGGATGGACTTGTAATGGCGCTAACCTTGTAAGGACTTTCACCTTGACATATTCACTTTGCATTTTGAACCCCCGGAAGTTGCGCTTCCCAGACAATAGCGCATGCTCATTGAGTAACGATTAATTTGATTTGAATTGTTTGACTTTATGATAATTCTAATGTTTTGTTCATGGCAAAGCGCTGACGTTCATCATTTGTGCGATGAGTTTTGAGGGGAGGGAGGGGGGGGAGGGAGTTAAGGAGGTAGTCTAGTTACAAGTGCAAGTCTATTCGATTTTTTTGGTTTTGTCATTACTGCGATGTGGACTAACACCCAAAGATGGTCTATTTTTATACCTCTAACGTAGGTCGGAGCTAGGTTATCTGAGTCAGCTGCTTGCGTAAACAGTTTATTGTTTATTCATGAACTTTGAATGGCTTATGTGCTGTGGTTAGCTATGATTGCGTCTACATATAGTTCTAACTACGTACGAAAGACTATTAGCTGATGCTTCAAGGAAATTAGAAACGTAGAACGTCAAAAGGGTTATAAACTGAGAAAGTACAACATCGTCATGCGAATTCCCACGAAGTCGCTTTTGGGTTGAGGGAAATGTTTGATGCTAAGCTATTATCGTCCGCGTTTGACGTGCTGGTGAAATTGACCTCCGTTCCCCCGCCATCGCATATGATGGACGGCGGAGTTGCCTTTGTGCTAACATGCTCTTAGTCTTCTACGGCTGTAACTCCTGAGCGCAGAAGCTTTCGATGACAAGTTGGATGGAGAACATGCATGGCAATTCTGAATGGGGTAAAACAGGTTTCACACAGAGGAAATCTTTCGTGAGATTACCTGTCAGGACCTCATTTCGTACGACCCACAAAGTCTCTTTCCGTCTCCGGAAACTTCACAAGATGTTACTGTCAAATGGCGACTAAAGGATCAGAGGGAAGGGCTAGACATCTCTGATCAACTATCGGAAGCAGTGTGCTGTTTTGCATACAGTGCGCCTGTAGTGGGAAGAACTGGTTGTAAAACCTCTCCAGGTCTAAATACGGCCTTTTTCCCGGTGTTCTTTTCCCAATACCACTTTCAAGAGAATAACACCCGGTGAACTACGCTGAGTGGTGATTAATCCCTTTTCGGACTTATCGACAGATTTTAAATTTGTCCCGATTTTCCAAATTCAAATATCACATTCTTCCACAAGGAAACCAGGCGCAGTATTCTTCTTCGTGGGCTAAGAAGCCATACTCCTGGCCAACTTAACCTACAGGAAGAGGCTTTGATGAAAATCGAGCCGAAATTCTGGAAACGGGAAAAAAAGATAAAGGGTGGATTTTCGACGCTTTTGTTGAACTTCGGACACCATTACAGGGTATGTTCTAGTGAGAGGGAACATTTTCCGACCCTGCCACAAAACCCGCCCAGCGTGGAGGTTATATAGCCCTCGTGAGGTAGGGAGAATCAAGGGTCACGAAGAATTTTTGCCAGACTGACTTTGTTCCGTTCCCTTTTTACCTCCTTCGGTACCAGCGCCGAAACACGAACCCCCCCCCTCTGTGTGGGGAATCGCGGTGTGTTCAGCGTCAATAATTGCAATGACATGATAGCAACGCAACGCGAACATGTCGGGATGAACCTGGTTTGAGAACATCATTGAAGGCAGTCTGCTGGACGATAATTAGCTCCGACAGATGGTTTGGGGTGGGTGATGAAGAAGAAGCAAAGAGAGAGACGCGCTTTTCAAACACCCAACCACTCAACCATCATGACCAGCCATCAGCCATAAACCCGTGTAATTATGAAGGATTGTCAATGTGTTTTCTTCAGGACCCTTTTTTATTTTGGTTTATCGTCCAATCCACTTTAATTTCCAGTCCCGCTTTGAATATTATAATGTTCATATTTTTGTAGTTTACAAGTTGCTACCTATCAATTTTTATTCTTTGTTATTTTTTTCATATTTCCTACTTACTCAATGCACTTTTGATTGTGTTTCTTGGTTTAGTTTATGTAATAAATATAAATAAATAAACAAATATACAGCTAATGAGTTGCAAGCTTAGAAAACTAGGAGGTAGTTTTCTTTCTATTTTTGAAAACTTTTTGTAGAAAGCCTAATTTTGCTTGCCTCTGCAACCAGGGCACATCGTGCCGTTGGAGAAAATTCTGCAAAATGCGATCCCCACCCCATCAGAAACATTTTTCTCAAAGCCAAATATGCGACCCCCCTCTTCACAAGTGAATCCGACACCCCACCCTCTCCTTGGATCCTCAACGTACAAGGTACCCTAGTTGTAGTATCCGCAGATTTCTCAAGTGCCTTTTGGGGCCTTAGAAAGGCAGCCATTCTCATTTACTGTTAGGTCCACGTGTAAATTTAAACTTTCTGTACAATTGCTAGGCTCTTTGTGGAGCAAAGTGATAAGTGAAGTCTGACTAGGAAGGATTCATCAGTGCTAAGTGCAAGGTTGCCATGGTGACGTATCCTGTCTCATTGGAGAGCTACTGTTCTTGAAGATAGAACGCCTCTGACTTGTAGGATTTTCTAGAAAATTCTTTACTCTTTGCAGAAGTAATTGAATGAATGTCAGCTTTCTCTAGATTTACTCAACTTTACTGCTAGCCTTAATCCGTTCCTTTCTCTTCCCATATGCCAGTGCCCATCGCTCCTTCGTGTTTAACGCTCCTCATTTCTCACGTCTTCTCATGGTTGCTAAGCAATGTAAGGTTTGACGTCAACGTCTAAAGTTAAATGCATGAAGAATATCAGAGCAAATGGAAATTTATGAGTTAATTTATCAGAATTTTCGGTGCAGTTTGGCTTGGAAGGGGCAGGGCTCTTTGCACTTTCACTACTTCCGATCGTCGTGTTCATTGTTTTACAAGAGTTCACGGGTATTATTCGCAAGTGTTGACAAGTAGTCTCCACTAACTTTGGCTGGGGCAAGAGAATCGTAATTGGCCGCTCCGCCGCGTGCGGCGATGGGCGCGGCAGTTCCTTAACTCGTGTTAACCTGTCGATTGGAGCACCGGACTTCATGTAGACCCCGTCATCGTAGACATTCATGACTATTTTCGGTTCTGAATTGCTTGTTGTCGCCATCTCTACCTGGAACATCGTCATTCGTAGGCGCGATACCGCGCGCGACGCTCCACCAAGGCGGCGAATTGCGATTCTCTTGTCACATACCCTTTGACTGATATCACTTCATGGCTTCTGAAGATTTCACAGATCTCTACTTGATAGTTCGACATATAGTCTATATCTGAAGGTGAAAAGAGGCGTAGCTGCGAGCGGTTTCCACAGTGTGACGGCAACTGTTTGCTTTAACGGCAACCGTTCATTACAGATTCTTCATTACTGTACCATTCTATCGTTGTATTTTTATGCTATGCGAGCGACGCGTGGCGTCTTGCAGGGAAAGGGAGCACTCAAAGAGATTTAAAGACACATTAGTGCACGTCGTAGGTGTTGAGGTTCAAAAATGAAACTTCAAGGGGTAGTTGACTATTGGGGTAATGAAAGCCTTCTCGGCGTCCAGCTGTACGGAACAGGAAACCCATTAAGCCCCTGCGGAGCCGGTAGTCCGCCCACAGATGTAGGTGTCAGCCGTTCAGGAGTGCTGCTATCAATAACGTTGCTTTCCGTTCAAGAAGTGCACTTCACTTCAAGAGGCCTGTATTTCGACTTTTGTTTCTTGCGAAACGCATGTGCCAGTTTTTACTAAAAGCCACCGATCAGATGAAGTTCTGACTTTTTTGTGGAAATAGGGTACTCATGTTGTCTTTTTGCCGGAATCGATATCACAGCAGGAAACTGGCTAGTTTTGAAACCGTTTGAACTGTTTTAATAGGCTGTCATTCAGTTGTTACTGATTGACTGAAAAAAAAAAACCACTACAGAAAGAATTTAATCCATCACAACAGCGTCAAAGCGATTGTGGTGAGAAAATCACAGGCGCGTGCGATACCCTTCCTGTCTGCTTGTACAAGAATTTTTTGTATATTGCAGGAAAGTCTTCCTGACACGTTCAAGCTACAAAACCTGGAAGAGACTGATACAAAAGAATCCTTATTAGGTTAATTTTTCCGTCGATTTTGCGAGTACCGAAAAAAAACTGGCAGGCAGTTGGCACGTAATCTCTATATGGCGTGTTAGGGTTGATACGAACTGGGCATAGGCCTGCACCCCCAGCAGTTCTCTCCAGCGAACGTACGCTTGTAAGGGTCCTGTGGAACGCAACAAATGCGCGACTGCGAAGCGCCCACCACGCCCGCCCGCCCACAAATAGACGACCGTACCTGATGCTCGTATTGCTTCATTTGCTAAGTAAAATATGAAGCGAAGGGATTGGTATGAAGCGGGCTGCGCGTACTGAATGCGATATATGGTACATACATGACAGCGCGTACCTACGGTAGCGTTTATTTGAAACATGCCTGCGAAAAACTCGTCCGAAATTTGCTTGTTAGGAACGAAGGCTTTTATTGGCAGTTTTCGACCGTTTCACTTCGTTTTTTCGTCTTTTCCACTAGATAGGCCCTGCTAGCATTTCAGGCTGAGTACCAAATTATCGTGCCAAGTGTCTTTAATTGGGCAGTGCCAGATCGGAAAGAGGAAGAAAGCTCCTCTAACAGTTTGAGAGGGAAATGGATCTGGAAAAAGGAAAAAAACGGTTGGATGAAGGTACCACCAACGCTGATCTAGCGCAGGTACGCTCGTTATCCCTGCAAACGAATGGACATGCGAGGGAGCGTGGTCTGGAGCACAGCCAGAGCAGCCCTTTTCATCAATTGGTGCTTGAACCCGCAACAGCTGGTGGAAATGTTGACCTGCCTACGCCCTCTTCGCGGGGGCACGCCTCTCTGATACGGCCCCTTCCCTTCCCCATCGAAATTACCGACCATCTTCCTATGTTTCTCCACAACCACTTTTCCCAAGAACCACTTTTCCCAAGAATTCTAATTTCTACCACTTTTCCCAAGAATTTTTTAGTTTTTTCCAAAGAAAACTGCCGTCACGTGGAGGGCGGGGGAAGAGGTCACCACTCGACCAGTACTAAGTTCATCTGTTGAAGTGGGCGCTGCCAGCCAAGGGAGGGGCGGGGATACAGAAACAAAAGCTCACTGATTTTTTTTCCTGATGCGATCTCGCAAGGCCCTTCACAACAAATACTTATTACTGAGAAGGTGAGAAAGGGGGTCGTATCAGAGGAGCGAATTTTGAAAGGGGTCCTATTTTGCAAAAGATTCCAGAGGCAGGACGTACTCTATTCTAACTTCTGTTCAACCGGGCTGGTTGGGAAACCTGTCAGAAAAAGCTCCATTCCTCCACCAAAGAGTTTTTGGAAAGGGCCACTGAGTGTCAGGGCGTCGTAGAAATTAGAAATGCAAATCATCCAACAGTATGGAACTGCTCGCTACTCTGGAATTCTTCAGAACAATCTTTGTCGAGTATGTACTTGTGATAAGGAGTCGTTGTGCAGAATTGCTGATAGGTAGCGGCACAGTCTCCACGAAAACAGGGTGGGTTCGGTTTAAACAAGGTTATCACTTTTTCTGAGACTACTCCATAAACGTTACTTCGAATTCTATACTGATTTCCCCTCTCCTAAACAGTGCTATCTTCGCCTGCATAAGAAGAACCTAACTGGGAAGGAATAAGTGATGGAACTTTCTCGCATAAAAGAGAAGGGTTGGTTGTTTTTATGTTTTGTGGTTCTAGAGCCTAT
>MU931232.1:0-29589 GCA_036418165.1 Cooperia oncophora
CTTTCAAAGGCACTTTCCGCAATAAACTAAGGCTATAACCTCTTAAATGTGTCAGATGATCCGGTAGGCGATTGTAGAGGTTGCACTGCATTCAAAACTTGCAAAATGGCACGCAAAGCACAGTAAACTTCGATTTTAGGCCCAAGGAGGCCCATGCCGGCCTACCTTGCCCGTGTCGTCGTACTAATGCCGTTGTGCTCTCTCGCCCGTCATTTTCTGGTCTCTCTCCGCGCTTTGCAGTGTATCGTCACCTTCTGCATATCACTGTTGATCTTGACCATCCTACTCTCGTCCGATGATCAAGTGCAAGGAGGAGGGTCATATTGAGGACGGTTTTTCATACTTTTTTCTTCACTACTAAGTCAACTAGCACAATGTTTGAACTCCTGTTTTTGAACTCTGCTACCTATGACTTGCAGTCTCGGGAATGATTTAACTGGAAAAAAGGACATGAGCGATATTTCCTCTTTCTCGCAATCCGATTTTTTCACATTTGCAAATAAGAGCTCAGGTCGAGAGGCTGGATACGCTTGAGCGGGACTCTGGAAATTCACCTTTCTCGCCGAATAATGGCGTACTTGCACACAACTTTACTTTTTATGTGTTATATCCATTGTACAGTCGTCATCCGGGCAGTTGATTAGGCGGTCAAAGGGTCGCAGACGCGGCTGCGGCGCGTCACGACCGCGGCGATCAGCTGTTTCCAGCCTGGTTTAGCCATTTTCTCCCTAATTTTCACTGTATTTTCTTTTTTTCAAGGTAAGTTGTTTTTGTCTTTATGAAGTATATTAGAACGTGAATTCTTTTTTGTTTTTGTAATGAAGTGTTTTTGCGATTTTTTCAGGTATTTGTTTGTTTAATTGTTTAATTGTTCGCAAAAATTAGAGAAATCTCAATCATAATTCACCTTGTGAAGACAAGGAACAACTAACCTTGAGAAAAGCAGCCAAAAAGTGAAAAGTAAGGAGAAAATGGCTAAACCAGGCTGGAAACAGCTGATCGCCGCGGTCGTGACGCGCCGCAGCCGCGTCTCGACCCTTTGACCGCCTAATCAACTGCCCGGATGACGCCTGAACCTCGGGCAGGACCCTAGAGTTTAATCTCCTGTCATCGAGAAATCGTGGGGTCAAGTTTACATTTAAGCCATCGCAGTTTTGAATATGAGTTGAGCGAATTCAAATGAAAAAATTTTTAACACCCAGCGCTTCATATTTTCAGCATTGATTGCAAAGACTAAAATTATGGATGAGATGGATAGCTGATTGGTTGTGTGTAGATCAATTATATAACTAGAGAGAAAAAGGGAAACGAACACCAAAAGGAATTGGGGCGCCCCTTGGAACAGATCTCGGATTTCTGCCCCCAGGGGCGTTCAAAAACTGCGTATGACGCCCATGTTACAGGGCCATCGCGGGCAATTGGAAGAAGTTCTCAGCCAGCAATACCATTCTTCGACAGAGCCTCACTGGTCAACTTATCGCCTCTGCGTGAAGCTTCACTCGAAATCCCTGAGATGTGGTAGCCGCGGCTGTGTGTTGTCTCAAACTGGAACGACGAAAAGTCCCACAAGTAACCCATTCTATGCCATGTTCAAACGCCGCCTACTCCGTCTTAGGGACAAGGAGTGTACCTAGATGGTCTGGCTAGCACAGGTCCCTCCCTCCCCGCAGCCCGCCAACCAGAATGCGGCATTGTTCAGTGCGGGACCCATTGGCCCGATCGTCAGTTACGTCAGCTAATCATATTAACGGCTGATTCATAATTCTTGGTGAAAACTGAAAGGGGCGGGCAAAACACAACCAACATATATTTGAAGATAATCAAGTCATCTCCATGCTTGTTTGAAGGCCATTTCGGCTCTGAAAAGGAAAAATATCTGTCTGCAATGCTTCGACGAGGATCCGATCGCTCATGTCGTTAACCCGTTTCCTCAAACACATTATTCAAGTTTCTGCCCCCTAGGGCGCGTTCAAAAATTGCGTATGACACCCATGTTTCAGGGGCCATCGCGGGCAATTGGGAAAAGTTTTCAACCAGCAATAAACGCACCTCGGCAAAGCCTCATTGGTCACGTTATCGCCTCTGCGCAAAGCTACCTGGTGGTCTCGCCAGCAGTACCCTCCGTGCCATGCAGCGTATTAGGTACGAGTTTGTTCTACGGTAAACAATGCACAACAAATACAGTAATTAGTTTGCATAGGTATGAACGAGGACCTTAATTTTCTTTATTATCAATCCAAACTTCACCTAAACCCATCACAGCGACGAAAGAACTCGTCAAATGAACCATCACAAGGTTTGAAGCTGCGACTGATTAACTCACTTACGACAGGAAATTATAAACTGGAGTAATTTTTCGACCTGAGCAGGACAGAATGACAACTTTTAAATCCTTTATACATATAATGTAGGGGAATTACGGTAAAGGACTGATCTCAGGATACAGCAAAACCTCATTGCGTTCGGCGTCATCACTCTATGTGGGTATGTAAGGAGTTCCTCTGGACCTCACAATGAGCCCAAAGGAGAATTAGTACTCATTACTGGAGCGGTAGGTCATCTCCCTGCAGCGTATTTATTGATAGAAAATAGGTGCTAAACTGAATGGCTCAGTATGAGAACGTGAAAAATGGTTATCTTGCAATAATAAATGGTAACCCGTTGGAGTCTAAGTCCTCTAAGAGAGGGAAACAGTTGAGAACGTTGGTATGACTTTTGTATTGAGGAGCAACGTAGCGGCAGCTCAGCAAATATTATAGTAAATTCTGAGTCAGCGACTTGAATTACTATCAAAAAAAGTAACTCAATAACGCGTATGAATGCTGCTGAACCTGTCGAAATAATTAGGCAATTACGTCGCAGGAGCAAACCAGTGCAGGATA
Organism: Cooperia oncophora; assembly: GCA_036418165.1. Taxonomy (NCBI): domain Eukaryota; kingdom Metazoa; phylum Nematoda; class Chromadorea; order Rhabditida; family Trichostrongylidae; genus Cooperia; species Cooperia oncophora. Next base: position 2,883 of record MU931232.1, read on the forward strand.
CGCTGCCCAGAGAAGAGGCTAGCACTCGAGGGACCACCCAGGTAGCTTTGCGCAGAGGCGATAACGTGACCAATGAGGCTCTGCCGAGGTGCGTTTATTGCTGGTTGAAAACTTTTCCCAATTGCCCGCGATGGCCCCTGAAACATGGGTGTCATACGCAATTTTTGAACGCCCCTAGGGGGCAGCAAATGAGAAGTGTATTCCAGATCGATCTGTTCTCATCTCGTAGCCACGATGCTGTTGATCCTTGATTTCGCTGCGGGAACTGGGATCCTACTGAAGGAATCTCACATGTTGCATAGATACAGTTTTACATTGTTCTTAGAGGAACAGTAGCTTTCGCCCGTTACCCTTGCGGCTTTCAGAACCCTAAGTTAGACTGTGGCCCTGAGCATTATAGTAACGTACGGCGCAGGGAGAATGAGTGTGGAAAAGAAGAGTAAATCATGGGCTAAACAATATAGAGATGATTGAGATTCCAACGGCTGTATAACGACAGTAGGACGAAATGTTAAAGGTAAATTCAGTCCACGGGGGCAGAAGTAGGAGCAGGTTAATCTCTCTAGGTCTTGGCTCTTTTACCCATACTTAGCGATAAATTTGAGGACCCTGTACCTACACCAATTATCAAAACAGCGGCCTCTAAAGCGTTCATTCCACAATTCTTGGTTATAGTCTGCTTTGATAGAAATAATTACCGCCCCAAAAATTTCTGTCCTGTCAGAGTTTGACTATGGTACCGGGTCTATGAGCTCATGAATGGTCCGAGGATAACTAAAAATGACCGTATTTTTCGAGGGCACTGCTTGCCTAAAAAAATAACGAGAATGACCTACACCCAAGAGCACCCTTAAAGACCGTCGCCATCATCAATTTCTGCCCCCTAGGGGCGTTCAAAAATTGCGTATGACACCCATGTTTCAGGGGCCATCGCGGGCAATTGGGAAAAGTTTTCAACCAGCAATAAACGCACCTCGGCAGAGCCTCATTGGTCACGTTATCGCCTCTGCGCAAAGCTACCTGGTTGGCTCTCCTCGAGCATAGCCTCTTCTGTCTGGCGTATCCTGCACAGGTTTGTTTCCACGATAAGAGCGCATAATTTAACTTGATTGGTACAACGGCATCCGTATGAGTGTTGAGCTGTAATTGATGCTAACCATGCCCTTTTTAAGTCACAGACATAAAAATATACTATTTGCTGAGCTATCAATGCATTGCTCTCGGAATTTCTACCGAACATTCTCGGCAGTTTCTGTCTATTATGGGCCTCAGACCTCGTCGAGTCACCTTTTATTTCTGCATTTTCACGGCTTCTATTTATTACTTTCAAGGCATTTTACCATTCTCAAGGCTTTCACAATAATTTTGAGTCGTTCACTTCCCACTTTCCAGGCCAACCAAGCCTTCTACCCTCCGGGACGGTAAATTGGTACCAGATTCACTGGGAGGATAAAACACTGACTTGTGCATCGGCTGGCCACCGCAAGTCATTGTATAGGCGCAAGATCGCATTCAATAACCCACTACGATTCTGAATGGAAGTAGAATACGTGCATCCCACAAAGGGATTGATCAAGCGCGAAGACCTTTTATTCCTTTTTCAAACTTCCCACGTAATAACCATCAATACACACTTGTGGGGGAGTGACCTACCCTCCGGTCATGGGCTGCTGATTTTCCTCGATGGGCTCATTATGCCCGTCCACGCGATGCCCATTAGCATACGCCATAACGGCGTGATTGAGCCGAAGGCATGAGGTTTCCTCTTTCGCCTGGGATCAACGCTTTACCGCAACTCCCCTACATACACATGTATAAAGGATTTGATGAACGTAGAAGAACGACAAGGCATTCTGTACTTCTCATGGTCAGGTAGTAGTAAAATACTGCCGATTTCTAATTTGCCGATTCGTAGTAATCGTATGTAAGTAAACAGAAAGCAGTCCATCCTTACGATGCTTCATTTGACGACTTCTTTCGTCGCTGTGATGGGTTAAGGTGAAGTTTGCGTTGATAATAAAGAAAATTTAATTAATATGAAAGTCCCGTTTCTACCATGCAAATCAAGTTACTGTATTGTGTGCATTGTTTACCACAGAACGCAAACTCGTACTTGATCCGCTGCAGAGGGTACAGCTGGCGAGACCACCCAGGTAGCTTTGCGCAGAGGCGATAACGTGACCAATGAGGCTTTGCCGAGGTGCGTTTATTGCTGGTTGAAAACTTTTCCCAATTGCCCGCGATGGCCCCTGAAACATGGGTGTCATACGCAATTTTTGAACGCCCCTAGGGGGCAGAAAATGAGAGTTACGCCTCGAAGGGTATTCCAATTACTTTTTCCATTTGTTTGGTTGTCTCCGATTATATGATGGATTTCTATACCAATTCTCAGGCCACTTAGCCATCCATCTTGTCCATAATTTTACTCTGTGCAATAAATAGTAAAAGTATGAAGCGCTAGGTGTTTAAAAAAATCTTCATTCGAGTTCCTTCAACTCGAGTTCAAAATTGTGATGATTTCAGAGCATATTTAACCACACAATGTAACGGTAATAAAAGGGAAAAGATTTTACACTGCTATATAAAGGGTTGCCGATAAGTATTTGGGAATCCGGGTGTTTATTTCACAATTCAGCACACAGTTTCTTCATTGGTTGTGATACTATCCTATTGCATTTTCCCCCTCTTCTTGATCTACAGCTATTTTGCATTTGTTTTATAAAGGAAGATCCACTTCAATCGAGAAGCGATCGCGCGCCTGCTTCGTAGCGCTTATTCCAGTCGTAACACTTGGAACAAATACCATTGAGGACTACTTAACGACAATGAAACTCTCTAGAGGAGATAAGTTTGTCAATGTGAAGCCGATGAGTAGGCGCCCTTATTCTATCAACTCCACGAGGGTTTGAGCATTTATCAATAAGAGGATCGAAGCAAACGGTGATGCGAGCATGACCTTAACTGCGGATAACCTTGAAATTGTGTTCAATTTCTGATTAGTAACACCCGAAGACTTCGTAGTTACCATCTGCATCACGGGCAGCCTTTGACGGATGTTGTTGAAGCGAATGAAATCAGATGGAATGAAAGGAGCCGCTGGATTGTATGCGGTGCGCAGCGCGAGCAACGTTGTCCGCTGCAGTTTTCCGCACGGTTGATCCACGCGCCTTATTCCGCCACACAGTCTATACAGCTCTTGAGAGAGGGCACATGCACAGTCGTCCGTCTGGGTAATGAGCGTTGATCCAGGTGCAAAGCATGTTCGGCTGCGCACAGTGATCGACATATCAATTCACTGAAGGTAGAGGAAGGGCGGGCAAGAAGTTGTGCTGCGCAAAAGGAACTGGCTCATGTACGAGGAGGAGGCAACGAAGTAATCAGGACGACGCGGGGCGTTTGGAGCACTTGTCACTGGCTCGACTAGCTACCGGTATATCAACCCTCACTTTGTGAAACTGAGACTCTTATGAAGCTTGGGGAGCCCAGCTCGTCGAAAGCCAAGCGGGCTATCGACTCTTGTAGCGTCCGTTAACAGGCACGGTCGGCGATGACCTATGAAAATGCAATAGGCTGTGTGGGAAGGTAGTGCGGTTCGCCCTGTGCTAGTTCCGCGGCGGAAAGTTGTACGGCAAAGAAATTAACGCAGAAGTTGCTCACTCTGCTTTTTCCAGTGTACCGCGCTTCGACTCCGCCTCCAAAGTCGGCCTTCCAGCTAAAATCGTAATGCGGGCGGAACTAAGTTATGGTTGTGGAGTGCATTAAAGTGTTTGCGTGTGTGGGAGTCATAGGCTCATTAGTGGGAATGCAGCCGACGGGATATTGTTCCAGCGCGCGATCTTTTCGGCTCTTTTATCTCTGACAGCGTGTTTGGAGGCTATAAGGAGCCCTAACGAATGCGGTTCGCCAGCGTTCCCATTTGGCATTTACTGGGCTTCATAAGACAATTCATTTGAGGACCTTTCTCCTTGTTTCTGCAACATTACTTTATTGCGACCGTGCCTTCAAATAGCTCTCTATATGGCTCGACACTTCAATGGGAAGTATTAGGTTGGCGGGAAAGTTCTGTCACTTTTTTCAAATTGGGCTTTCTTTTTATAGAGAGGCGTGTAAGATCAAAATTGTACAGCAATGCTACTGCGGGGTCCTTGCCTGTTTTTGAGCACCTCATGGATGCCATCGCTTCACAATGCAGGAGGCGCGATACAAAGTTGGACATCATCTCAATCTTGGCTTGAACTCAGACTTTTCGAGGTTTTCTGGTAATTTCTCGTCCACCAGAAGCATTTGGAGGGGTCGGTGGCGATGGTAGCGGATAACATTCTTGTCCATATTGCAGAAGAAGAAGAAGCAGGAATCAAGCGAGTGGTACTAATAGAAAGACCACTCTTTGATGTATAAGTGCTCACATTACCGTTCACCCCTCTTCAGGTAATGGGCAAATATTTGAGTTCGAAAAAATGTGACAGAACTTTCCCGCCAACCTAATAGCAGAAGTGGTTAATGCCCCCCCCCCCCTCCACCTGTCGCCAAACTGCGGTGGAGGCCATTGATCCGGCTGGTTTTTTAGATACGGGAAAATTGTGTAAAATTAAATTTCCACGACTGTACCCACGCAAACATGGTAAACAATCGGTTCTCGGCACTCTGGCAAAAATCGTTAATTCGAATTAATATTCATCGACATGTTACGAACTTCTGCAACTCTTCCCACTCGATGGTGTGGTTTACTACCCGTTCAGGGCCCTCAGCGTAAAAAGCGATTGTTCAGATCGGCAGCGATCGACTGAGATTATTAGAATTAGAGAGACTATTAGAATTCGAAGTTCAGGCTCATTGGTTCTTGCAGGCTTTGTACATCTTCTTCCATGGCCTGTCCGTCCCAACCTTAGCCCAACCTGTCCAAGTGGCTGTTTAGGTGAAACGAAATTTGCGGACAGAACAGAAAGACTAACGGAGAAACTCTCATAAACAGACGTAGCAAATTATACATAGAAGGGATTTCTAAATCCTGAAAGGCTGGAACAGTGGCCATGATGCCAACCCCATATAAAAAGTGGAAATTAGGGTTCTAATCAGGGAACCACCCAGGAGAATGAGCGTTACCGGAACTTTTGGCGCGTTTACTGCTTGTCGAAACCATCACGATGCCCCCAAAAGTATACGCATTTCTCCATAATCTTTGAGACCCAATTTCCAGGCGCCCCAGGGGGTGGGATCGGATGACCTTTCACAATGAGCCAACGGGATATCCGAGATGAAAAAGATTGCAGTTCATTGTTGCTGATTGTAATTTGATTATATTAGCAATCATCAAACGCTTGTCCTTATATGAAACCTGCCATAGCTCGTTGTGATGGACCTCGGATAAACACAAACGAACTTCAAAGAAATTTGTGGCGGATTCCCACCCAAAAGGCACGTTCCCCACTAGATTTCATCCTGCAGGTGGTTCAGCGCTAGTGTGATTGATAGAGTAGGGGATACGTGTCATGGCCATAGCAAAAATAATGCTTAGGAACATTATTTGGTTAAGATTTTTGCATCCTCAGCCTCCTAATGACCGCGCTGACGTAGCACTGGAGGTTCACAGTTAAATACTTCTTTGGTCTGGACTCATCACGCGCGTGGTTTCAGTGTCAAATCCCGGATGAGCACCCCTCAGGCCAACCAAGCTTTCAACCTTTCGTCTGCGGTAATCTGGGTACCAGTTTCGCCTGGGAGGATAAACAATAACCTGCACATCGGCTGGCCGTCTCCGCTTTATGGCTGCGCCTTTATTAGGCTACCGAAATCCGATATGAAAAGTGAAATGCATGTAGAATCCCCAAAAGGTGGTTTAGTCGAACGGGGTAACGGACAAAGACAATCGTAAACTGCCAGGCCAGTCTTCGGGGAGGGCTCATATGGGAGTGCGCGGCGGCGAGCTCTCGACATAGCGGTAAGTTTATCGCCTGAAGCAAACCCAAACTCATTGGGCAATTCAAGAGAGCTGAAGACAGGTTCTGGTATGATATCAAACTCTCTTCGTGTAATTTAACATTATGAGAATTGCGTAGGTTTGCCATGAAACAGCTCGTCCTTTCACGTTGCGCGGCGGGGTCTCACCAAGCGGCGTTATTGCGTCGTCGGGGTTACATACTCGTTGATCAAGGGGCAGGAGTGGAGCCGTATCCTGATTAATGTTGCGTTCACATATACTTATGTACCGAGGAGTACTTAACTATTGTCTGTGAGGCTACACTATGGGAAACGTTGGATCGCGAGTCGGTCAGGGGTTTGTGAGATTCACACTTTCAGAACGACAACTTCCGCTTGAAATTTGTTCTCCGTCGCCCTACACCAGGACAATTCACAAATTAACTTTGGAAAACACTGGACTCTTTGGCAGTACAATGGACCACTAGATAGTGCGAGCTGAGTCAAGATCCGATGAATATACAGTTCCTCAATTCATTGCGGACCGGTGTCGCGGCGTGTCAGCTGCGAGCTGGCGTATTGACGCGGCTGCCAAAGTTCTGCACCAGCTTGCTGAAAAGCGGCTCAAGTGACATTACTGTATTGCATCCTTCGAGTACTGGTTTTCTACACTTTTTGTCGCATACGCGTTTCAGCAAAAAGGCTGAGAACGGCTTCAACAGTGTGCACACTCATACTGGCTGACACGCCCCACCGGTCCGCAATGATGAGGACTGATAAGTACGACGAAAGGTAGCGACATGGCTAGTATCTGATATGTAAATACAGAGTAACATACGTGTAACGCAGTGTGGACTCTGGTTATCTGAAGTGTCTGGGAATACTCATCATGGTTAGAACGGGCCGAGAATGCAGCATCGTCCCCTCTCCAATCTCCCCCCCCCCCCGCCCTTTCCCATCATTCCGTTGTTCTCGAGGAATTTCAGAGTGAACTTCTTTTCTAGAGCTTTAACGAAGCTCATTCTCGAGTTTAATTAGGAATTTCTCGGTGCATGAAGTAAAAGAAGCATTTTCTGGTTTTGTATTTACTGATCTATATAGTTTACTTCATAAGTGACGTGAAATTTTGTACTATTTCTTCATAACAGTTACACAAGGAGAGTTCCTCCGTAACTTATAAGTGGAAGTCTTTTCGATTCAGGCAGACACTTTGAGTTCCTGTTTCCTTACACTGAAAGTGTTATTGGCTGCGATATGACAACTAAAGCGATACAGCCAAGACTTCATGGCAGATCCCCTCCTCCCCTTCCCCTCCCCCTCCCCCCTCAAGATAGGAAAAAAGAGACGTGGAAATTGTTGACATTCCCAGGTTGGAGTGCAGGAAAAAAGTGAATGAGGAATGAGTAGAAATGAAATAAAGAATGAAATTTCGAAAGAAAACCCACTTTGAACTCAAAAGCCGAGGTTAATCTTGTCTCGTACACCGCTCTCCTCGGCCAACCTTCCAGTGGTGGAACAAAGAATTTTCAAAATTGCAATGCTTGTAGGATTGAGTTCATGGGCGTCCAACGCGTGCTTTCGTCCTGAAATTGTTCCAGAAAATATTCAGAAACCTAGCTTGACAATCCTCATTTTGATTCGCCTTGATCCAGTCCTGGCACACGCGTTGTGAAAAGACAATGGAGTCGTATCCGACTCCCGGACAGGGAGCGAGGAGCGCGTCAACAAGCTACGCGGCAGGGCAGCGTTCCGACATGATGACCGCTACGTGCTGTAAGCGCTATAACGCGCGACGACGCGCGTAGACGCGCCATCGCCGAGTAACACCAGTAACTTCAGCCATTCCCAAAACACTAGTGCCCACACCAGATGTCTGATTAGGCAACGCCTACCTTCCTATTACGCTATAACCTCTCAAAACACAAACGGGCGTCGCCAAACAATACTCGTCTGCGGCTGAGTTCTCGTCCATGGGTTCTGAGTGGTAGCGCGTCATTGCGCAGTCTGACGGCTACCTTACACAACATCACTTGCTGCCTATGCACTACTACACTACACAGATGGTCCATTCATTTTTCTTGAAACCTCTGAGGGAAAATCATATTTCATACCTTTTCTGAGCCATTCGATTCGCTCTTGGTCTTTCTCTTCCATGTTACTGATCGCATAGCAGACTTCAGCACATTTTCGGTGCCATTCAGCTTTATCGGCTATCGACTCACCTATCTGTAATGTTTATTTCTGTCACACTTGTTGGTGAAAAGCCGTAGCATAACTTTTGACGAGGGAATAAAACTCAATATATCCTTCCAGTCCGTTCAGAATTTCGTTTTAGATTTCGAAAGGAGACCTGAGATCAGCGTCAAAAAGTGGTGGTGTAAGTCTCAACACAAACGGCAGCCTCGACCTGGCGTCCATCCAATGTCAGTAAACCTAACAGGAAAGGAACTCATACAGTAAAATCAAACTCACGACTTGGAGCTTTTTGTATGCTTCACGGCAATTGTAGCAGTCAACAAGCTCGTCTATTTCTCGATAAAACGACTGAAACAAAATCGAAATAATCCTACTGTCAGTGGAGTTCCTCCATTATTTGACGAGTTGCATGTACCTATTTTCTGTGAGGCCGGAAAACGCCGACAGAAATATTAGGTTGTCCGGAAAGTTCTCAGCGTTTTGAGTGTTTCACTTTAAACGATCATAACTTTCTTAATACTCATCGGATTTATCGAAATAAGCACCGTTCGAATCAGCACACTTTTGCCAATGTGACACCAGTCAATAAATCCCATCAAAGAAAAAAACTGGGTGGTCGAGAATCCACGAAATCCCACGAAGGCTTTTTTGCCTGGTCCTGATTGATGAAGTATTTTCCAGCAAGGAAGTTCTGAAAATGTTTGAAAAGGTGATAGTCGGTTGGTGAAAGGTCTGGAGAATATGGCGGGTGAGGTAGAACTTCAACCCCAATTCGTTCAATTTATGGATAGTGATTTGTGAAACGTGTGGGCGGGCGTTGTCATGCAAAAGAATCGGACCCTTTCTGTTGACAAGTGCTGGCTGCAGCTGACGCAATTTCCGGTACATTTCGTCGATTTCTTCACAGTAGGACTCTGCTGTGATGGTTTGGCCTGGTGACAAAAAGTTATAGTGGATCACACCAGCCGATGACCACCACACTGTGACCATAATTTTTTTTCGTGAGGATTCGGCTTTGGAAATTGCCTCGGTGGTTCGTCGGCATCCAACCACTGTCCGGAACGTCTCCCTCCTTCTGATACGGCCGGCTTCGCCGCGCGTATTTTCTTTCACATATTTCTAGACTCAACTGATATCCGCCTTTTGTTCTGTACTCCACTTTTTTCCGGTGTCTGAAGTACTCTTGAGCTATTTTACAGATTCTTCGTCTGACTCCGCCCACCTCGGAGCAGGCCCCGCAACCCAATTTTTTTGCCCCACAATCTTAACCGACGACCCTCTGCTGACCTTAATCCACTTTTTTCCGGTGTGTGGTGTGTTCTGGAACCGTTCTAGAGAATTTTTGTCTGGCTCCGCCCACCTCGGGCTGGCCCCGCCCACTATATGTTCCTAACCCTCATTTCCTCATCGCGTCCCCGTTGCTTGACTTGAATTACTTTATTCCGGTCTTGCGGGGAAGTGCTCTGCGCAACCGTTTTTACAGACCCTTTTTGTTGGCTCCGCCCACCTCGGAGCAGGCTCCGCCCACAATTTTTTTGCCCCACAATCTTAACCGACGACCCTCTGCTGAACTTAATCCACTTTTTTCCGGTATCTGGAGTGTTCTGGAACCGAGCTACAAACTTTTAAAATGAATACCCTGCGATTTAGGGCAAGCTCCGCCCACTGTGGGCGGGTCTCAACACACTTTGAGCGTGCCCTATATTCGCCGGATATTTACATTCTACACTGAGTTTTTTGCGACTTCCAAACACTCTCGCGAACCGGGTTACTGAATTTTGCGAGAAGCACCGCCCACCTTGAGTACGCCCCGCCCATTTAGGGTGTACCTGCCACAGTTAGTCTGGCGACTCCTTACTAACCTTAGTCCCTTTTTCCCCATCTTTAAGCTGCTCCGGAAGCGAATTATGAACATTTTTCTGCGGAACCCCAAACTTTCGGCGAGTGCCCCGCCCACTGTGGGCGGGGCTTGCCATAGGTCAAGTGTGCTTTTTATTTCTTGTCCCATGCCCTACCTATCCCCACCTTGACTGGACCTCTCCAAGTCGTTCTTCAGGTCGAACCGAATTTCCGGACAGACAAACTTACAAACTTACAAACTTACAAACTCACAAACAAACAAACAGACAAAGCGAATTGTATAATATGGGGTGATGATCACTTTTCATCACAGGTGACAATTCGGTCCAAAAACGGGTCGTTTCTGTTGCGCAAAAGCAGTGAAGAAGAAACCTCGAGACGTGCCAATTTCTGCCGGTCACTCAAATTGTGGCACACTTTGTAGAAATTTTTCCACAACTCCCAATGCGTTTCAGACCATCCGCAACAGTGATTTGCCAACGCCTAGCTTTTCTTTTCTGCAATCTCTCGAACTGTTTGGGATGGGTCAGCCTCCACAAACGCCAATCCTCGTCAGGTATTGCTTTAGGTCGACCGCTACGAGGTTTATCTTCAAGGCTGAAATCTCCAGAACGCATTTTGTCGAACCATTGTCGCACGGTGCTTTCTTCAACACTATTGGGCCTTCCTCATCGAATCGAGCCGTCGAGCGGGGGGGGGGGGAGAGTGGGAGGGTATATAGTACGCATGAAACAGGAAAATCACGAAAAGTCAACCACCACTCCTAGAAGGCCAAAAAGTGAATACGACCCCCCCCTCCCAACAATGAGCAAGTACGACCCCCCCCCCCTTTACAACGTCCGATGAAGCGAGAAAAATCAGCTATCAAAAATTTTCCCAGCCCAATGCGACCCCCCCCCCCCCCCTTTCTCCTGGGCGGCCAAATACGAGCCCTCCTGCTTGGGGATACCCCAACAACGAAATGTTTCGGCCTGTCAAAAAGTCTTGGGGAAAAGGGGGTTTATCAAGCAATGGTAAAACGGCATTATACCATCAGATAGCGCAAACAGTCCTCTTCAGGACCTACTACTGAGACGAAAGGGAGAATGAGTTTTTAATCAGCAATGAATGTACAAAAAATAGTAACACAAAACGCTGAGAACTTTCCGGACAACCCAATACAAACGGGGGTCACAAAGGGCAAAAAAGATACATGCAGTTATGATCCTTGTATTCAGTAGGGCGTGTGAGAGATATGTAAGTTGGAGCGAAGCCAAAGCAGCTTTTCACGCCAATTGTTGCAGACCCAGGAAGGCATAATTGGTGGAAAAGGCGTTCGGTCTTCCAGCTATCGCCCGTCACACCTATCGTTTGCAGCGAACACAGCTGAGTATTCATGATTACATGCACTCAGTGGAAGTCTGATCTTTGGATCTTCAATGTAGCTTGTCACTCACTTTGACAAGCTCCATGGAAGATCCAAGGTCAGATGTCCCGTTGACGTTCCCCCAATCCAGAATCATTCCCTCCACGGATGTCTCCACCGTCTAAAAAGGTAAATTCTTATCACAGCGTCGTCAAGCTCAAGGAGGCCTACAGTATTAGCATAGCGTTTCCTCTGTGCGTTGCTCCACTGATAGTTCTCAATAATAAGGGTAAAGAATAGTGGGTGCACTTGATGGGGAACGCTCTCAACAGGCGCCCTGCCCCATCCGGTCACAGTGGAATGTGTCCTTTGAGAGAACAGGAAGACACCCTCTTTCCCAGCATAAACTCGTCAGCTCTGGTGAACAATGCCAAATTAATTCGATCTGATACGGCGATCCCATGATATTTCTCTTAGTAGTATTCACGTGGGAAGCAGACGACCTTCTTAGACAGGCGTACTTTTATTATTATTGTTCGATTGTTAAAAGATATTCCTAAACGTTGTCTCGGTAGAGCACAGCTACAACCAATGTTGGTTCCTGATATAGGGTACAGCATCGTTGGGAGAATCTCATTAGGGGGTTTGAATGGCTTTGAGAAACTTTTTTCCAGTGTCGATATTCCGTTGCACGCGCTATGTATCTTTCCTCTCCGACGGCCATTTTTTTTCGAAAGGAGAACTCCAGAAATATTGGTGATAGAGTTTGGACGACATTACCAGGGTGGTAGTAGGGTTGCAGAGAGGGGGTCGTAATGCCATGAGAAATCTTGAGGGGGGCGGTCGCACGTACATGTCAATTTCTCCGATTAGCTGCTTTATGGGCCTGAGCCTTGTGGACTAAAATTCTGTTTTTTTTTTTGGTTACTAAGACAGCAGTACTGTGGTATCCGAGCACTCCCCCCGATTCCTCAGCTCTCCATTTTAGTGCTAGCTATCAAAACGGTCTAAAATTTGCACATCATTTTCGCATAGAAAGTTGGTTCTTTTCGGGATCACTAAAATGGAGAGAGATCCATTAGGAGCGAATGCTGCGAATTATAGCGTCACCTTGCCATTCCAAGTGAAGCTTCTGAAAAAAAGGGCCGGCCTTTGGAACAAGCAGCAGCTGTCATCCAGCACGGTTTGTGGCGTTCTTCAGTTGATACTGGTTTCCGCAACGAGTCAGATGTTTTGGTCTTGCATGTGAATGAACTACGGCGAAGAGGTTTCACATCTTTCTACATCGTTTGGACACAGGACTAACAGGACATCCATCAGGACTTCCCTCCAGCGACCAGATACAACGCTGGTTGGAGAGCGGCAACAATCTAAAGATGAGGAGTCCGTGGCTGCGTACTTCATTCAAACGTGACGGCAAGTGCGCTTTTGAAGGGATATTCCAGTTTCAGATGATTTACAAAAATGCCTTCGACTAGTACAGGGTAGGGTAATACTCTGGGCACTATTTATCCTTTACTGCCCCAGTCCTCTGGAATCTGGCCAGTTTTTAACCGACTTTTTCTCCGTGTGCAGAAATTGGCTAAAAATTTGTTCCCTGGGCTACTTTGGCCTCCTGAACATGAATACCACACGAAACCTTTAGGCGCCCACGTCACAGGCACCGGCGCCAAAATACCCTAGCTCACCAAATTCGCTGAAAACTTGTTCCCAGGGGTAGTCTGACCTCCTGAACACGAATATCACATCCGCTCGGCCCGAAACCTCTTAGCGCCCGCGCTGCATGGCGCCGGCGCCAAATAACCCAAACCACCGGCGCCTGTGGCGCCGGACTCAGAAGGTTTCCAGCCATGCGGATGTGATGATATTCGTATTCAGTCAAAACTACCTCAGGAAACAACATTTGAACCAAGTCTGTCCACAGAGAAAAAAAAGTACGAATACAAAAAGTCAGAGAAAAAAAATCCATCAAAGCTGACTCGATCCGATGACCGGGCAGTACTAGCAGGTAGACAGTGCTCACTTTCTGTCGCGTATCCAACGAACAACGCAAACTACGCTAGGTTAGAGGACTACTCTATCGGTGTGATGTGGAGTGTACTGTACCACGACGAGTCGCTGCGTTCAAAAATGACTTCACTGAAAGATCACCACAACGCGGTTCTTGAAATGCCCCCTTCTTGCGAATTTCCAATTCGTCGAATGTGCAGAAGAGTGCTGAGGAACAGAGAGGTAGTATAAGCTGAAACCCGTGACTTCCCAGCTCGGAAAGGCTAGGGACAATGAAAACCCCAACTCCTGCATATCCAACCCTCCTTTCACGGCGACGCTCTCATGCTGTTACGCATGAATGTGAACGCTTTTCGCTGGACAGGTATGGGCGCCCCTGGTTTGAGAAACAAAAAATTTGATCTAAAAAGATAAACTAAATAAATAAATAAGTAAATGATTAGATAAATAAGTGAATAAAAAAATCAATATTTGAAAATTATATCACAGCTTCATACAATAATGTTGTAATCATTAGAAAAAATATAAAGTACCCTAAAATCCCATAGATAAGAGCGGTTTGATTTACCGGTGAAAAATGAATTGGAATGAAATTGAAATTGAAAGCAGTCACCCCTCTAACTTGATGGATGGATAAATAAAAATCGGAGAAGAAGTTTAGAAGAAGCTCCGCCCCTCAACTCCAAACCCCGCCCACTTAATAAACAATTCATATAGAAAAATAGCGATTTTAACGGAATTTCTGCCGGAATCTCTCTAGAAATGCCGGAATCTGATTTCTGGATAGAACTTGAAGAGCCCATTCGATCAGTAAAATTCCATAGATAAGAGCGGTGTTATTTACGGGTAAAAAATGATTTTAAATAAACATTTTTAAAAGTTTATTTCACAACAACTAGCACAAACCGCCCTTATCTATGGACCGCTCTTATCTATGGGATTTTAGGGTAATTAGATCACGGGCGAGTGGTGTGTAGTGACAAGTGGCGCGCTTACCACTCGCGCGGCGCCGGGTTCAAATCCCGGGTCGACACCCGCCCAGGCCAACCAAGCCTTCTACCCCCGGGGACGGTAAATTGGTACCAGATTCGTCTGGGAGGATAAAACACTGACTTGTACATCGGCTGGCCCCGCAAGTCATTGTATAGGCCACATCGCATTCAATAAGCCACTACGATTCTGAATGGAAGTAGAATGCGTGCCGCATCCCACAAAGGGATTGATTAACGGCGAAGACTTTATCCTTTAATTATATCACATTAAAATCACATTAAGAGTAATACTGGCGATAGGCCATTCATTGACATCTTTTTGAAGGAGCGGAAGAGATGTTCAGCGTGGAAAACACCCCGCAGTCCTTCGTTCGACCATATTAATTACTTCTATATGAGTGAGATGCACAAAACCCGAGTTACGGCGGCGCGGTGAAATTGGCGCTGCAAGATGCGCCCGTGGGCTGCTTTCGCACGAAGTTTTTGTTGATTTGAAGCGAAGACTCCTGCTGACAAAGCTGTGTCAACTAGCTAGGAAAAAGGCGCATTAGTTTTTACATTCGGCGATAGCCAGATCTCCCGGCCTGCGTCACCAGTCAGCTACAGAAGCACCATTTCTAACAATGTATGTTCAGGCATGAAAGAGATGTTCGCAGAACAATCGAATAAACTGAATGCAAATTTAAAAAACGGATTCGAGATCAACATTTTGAGAATCAAATTTGGCACTGACATCTGCGACCACGCCTGGACATATAGCGGAGACAGGGCCGAACATTGAGTAACATTGCCAGCTCCTCAGTCTTGATGAGGAGGGTTCACCACTCGATGAGCCAAACTCTGCCGAGGATTAGTATTTTAGGCCGGTGCTAGAGGGGACTCTGTTTTGCCGTGTCTGAAAGAATTTTCCGCATTATATTCTTTTCCCCATTTCATGCACCTACAAGAAACCCCTGTTATGAGGCGTCAGAAGTAGCGCTTCTTATAGCTAATATAAGGCGTCAGTTTCACCTCACCTCCTCACAGCCCTCCCCCTGTGGCCACTGTGAAGTGTATACACTGAAATTTCTCAGGAAACTAAGGGCGTACGGAAGTCTTCTACCTATTGAAGCGGAAACAAACGCGTGAGTTGAAATTGAGGTTTTCTGCTAAGAGGCTTTGAAAGCCGATCGCCACGTGGAACTTCACTGTAATCAAAAAATTGTACGACCGGCGGTTTTCTAAGCATTTAGTTTCCTCTCTCTCATTGCCCAGCGTTTTCCTTCTGCTGTTGGAACAAATTAGTGTGTCGGCCAAAGATTTATGAGCATGGAACGAAGCCTCTATTCTTCCGCCGACCAGGGCGCACGGCGCTCTCGATGGGGAGAGGGAATCCCCCATCGAACGCTGTCTGCCCTGTGTTCGCGAGATTATACACGTCGACGAAACGACGAAACCGACGTAAGTGACGTAACCGACGTTTTCGACGTCAGTCGATACGTATCTAATCTTCTGTCGTCGGTTACGTCGCTTACGTCGTTACGTCGGATCGATACGTATATAATCTTCGCGAACTAGTCGTCGAAAACGTCGGTTACGTCGCTTTCGTCGGTTACGTCGACGTTGACGACGCCGTCGCACGGTATGAACGCAGCCTTAGGGAGAAGGGTAAAGTAGCTCCGAGTGGGGTGAAAGCTTCACAAAGCCGGCATTTTCCTTCACTTCATGCCCACCAGCGTCTTGACAAACAACCCTTATTGGCCTTTGATAATAAAAGCATTTGCAGTGGTTTGAAATGCCTGAACCATAGCGCTCCAGTAGGTTTGACTGGCTACAGGGCTTCTATCAGAAGGGTGCTCTCTCTCTGCAAAGGATAGAGGTACTGTCTCATAGCATCTGATCTATCGAAGACTTGAAGCCGCGAAGAGAATAAGAGTGAGGAGAGAAGGGAGAAGGTGAGGAAGGAGAAAAGAAGGAGGAGGGAGGCTTCGTGGTCAACAGACCATGCTTGACTATCAACAGAACCAGCTTGACTATCGCCCCCCCCACCAGGCGCCAGTTTGACCTCCGCGAAAAAGTTTACAGCCTAAAGTAAACGGCAAAATTTTACAAACTCACCTCACAATGGTGGGCACCATATCGGCTAATCGCAGATGATAATTGGAACACAATGGACACGTATATCGACTCATTTCATCTTAAAAGACATCCGACATATCTGAGAGATAAGAGATAAGCGGTATCAAAGCGTATCAAGCAAAATCACGGGTCGAAGTTTGTAAAACTCATCAGAAGCAGATACGATAAGATTTTAAGCCAGAAGAGAAAAGGATTTCCACACTAGTCAGGGAGAAGACCTGCGGAGCAGGTAACCCCATTACTCTGTCCTACCATTTGGTAATAACTTTAGCGAGGGGAGCGGAGTACCAGAATGGTGAACTTTCTTTGACGTGATTTTGAATGTCTTGAGTGTTCCGCAGCGGAATGTCCTCTCCCTTTTTCTATAGAGCACCTCAAAATGAATGTGAACGATCACTAGGGCAATGGCAGATACGTTTAGCTGAGAGCGCGTTTAAGCCCAATCCTGAAGAAGATTAGCAACAACACGGCCACGTGACCCATTCCGATCGGAGAGCCGGCTCCGCTGCTAGTTAGTGGGCAGGCCTGACCGCTTTTTCTGAGGCCATTGAGTGGGTTGTAAAAATAATGCAAACGTGGCAGATGATTGAAAGAAAGAAACGGAAATGAGAAGGCGATGCTGTGGTAGCAGGTGCCCAGGTTACTTCCACGATCCGTGAATGGAGTCCTGTTCAAGCCACGGGTGGATGGGCGGAGACACCACACCAGTGTGTCTCACTATCGCAAAATTATGGCATTATAATGAAAAGCAAAAAGTTGGCTGCCTGCCTCCCGTGGAATCAGCGTGGATTTGTGGAGCAAAAGCCAACTATAAGATGGTGAGATGGCACGAGCATTCCTGATGACGTCATGGATGGCGCACTCGCCCGCTAAGCGTGAGCGTGTGGGGGTTTTAGTCCCACCTGGAGACCGACTTTTGCCTAAAACTCAGCATTCGTGGTATGTTTCGGAGCACGAACTGCGGCATTAGGCTGCGTTCATACTTTGCGGCAGCATCGATTAGCGACCAAAAGCGTCCACCAGCGTTTCGAGCAGCATCAGCGACTAGGTAAGTATAGATATCGATCTAGCGTCTGCCAGCGTCTACCAGCGACCAGCAGCGGCCGGAAGTGGAGAGTACGAGGAAACAGGAGAGGGCAGCAGATGCTAGCAGAGAGTGTATGGTGCGATAGGAGGGTAGCAGATTGCTGGTAGAGAGTATGGCGCTATAGGAGTGCAGCCGACAGTTGGTATCCTTCAGTCGCCCCTACCAGCAGTCTACTGCTGGTCGCTGAGTGGACGCGTAGACGCTAGCAAACGCTGGATCGACACCTATACATCCCTTGCCCTCGAGACGCTGCCGGTCGCTGGTGGACGCTGGAAAACGCTAGATCGATATTTATTATTAGGTTGGCGGGAAAGTTCTGTCATATATTTTTGAACCCAAAATATTTGCTAATTTTCTGAAAAGCGTTAACCGGTAATATGAGCACTTATACATCAAAGAATGGTCTTTCTATTGGTATCACTGGCTTGACTCCTGCCTCTCCTTATCGTGCAATATGAACAAGAATGT
Source organism: Cooperia oncophora (assembly GCA_036418165.1). NCBI lineage: Eukaryota > Metazoa > Nematoda > Chromadorea > Rhabditida > Trichostrongylidae > Cooperia > Cooperia oncophora. The sequence continues at coordinate 20,875 of MU931232.1, forward strand.
TATCCGCTACCTTTGGCACCGACCCCTCCAAGTGCTTCCTCAAACTCTTTCTTCTACCGCCCTGGCGCCAGCATGACAGCTGTCGACGCCGAAATAACGGAGCTGCACATGGACAATGTCTACAGTCATCTGACAATCTTCCACGACGCTGGCTCTTCAGAGCGGGAGGCTACGGTGCGAATGGCGAAGTGATGTTTGGGAGTACCTGTGATCTCAGCTTGAGATAGCTGTGGGCCGGGAAACTACTGTATAAAGAAGCTGTCTCCTCGGTTAATCCGTACGCAAGGCAGCTACGAGATCTGAAGCGAATCGTCAAGCAGAGGGCAAAATCCATCGGCACAGTCCGTCTTCAACGTGCTGGTGCAGCACACCCCGTCAAAAGAAGTTCGAGCCGTACTTCATGCAATGGAGCTGGATGGCTCTCCCCTTGCAATGATGTAGTCCAGACATTGCTCTTTCTGGCTGCTAGTCAACTCCTGTATTCAACCGTTGCACAGCCGAGAAAACCTCCACGACTTGAGCCCAAGTCAAAGTTGAGATGATGTCCAACATTGCGTCGTGCCAGCCTCCATTGTCGAAGCGATGCAATGCCACGAAATGTGCTCGAAAACTGCAGGAGATTCCGCAATGACATTGCCTGCTCCTATAATTTTATACTTGTTACGCTCCCTCTCTTATAAACAAGAAACCTTGTTTGCACAAGAAATGTGACAGAACTTTCCGCAACTCTAATAGGTTTTCTAGCGCTGACACTCAAACCCTTGGGGACGCTTATGTAGCTGCCGTGGACACTTGGCCCAAAGTAATTTTGAACGCAGCATTAAAAAGTTCATGATAGAAGATTAGCATTGCTGGCAATCCTGATGGATTGCTGCTAATACGGATGAGATGGCTTCGTGGAAATTTCTCTGACTTAGAAAAGGAAGGATGTGCCTGAATCAAAGAGAAATCACCACTGTTCGCATCCTCAATAACGGTAAGGAGAATGCGTATTTATGTAATTCGTACTAACACTTAGTCGTTCACCTTTGCTTAAACGGTAAGAACATTCCTCCAATTGAACTTGCAAATGCGACGAGACGGATATACATGCACAGTTTGAGGATTTCTTACCCATACTTACATGATCTTTTCACAGTTTACACGAGTCTGACTTCAACAACTACTCAGTGTATTGATCAAAGCTCAGTCCTTATATTTAGAATCACTAGAATATACCATTTTCAATTTAAATTCACACTTTTCAAGCAAATTCACCACTTTTCAAACCAAATTCACCACTCTTTTTAGACCGGGCAGTTCACCCACCAGATCACGCCAGACACCACTGCGAACCCTGCCTCGACGGTCACGCCTACTTGTCAGCGCGGACATAGATTTTCAACACATGGCCGACTCCGCCAGTCTTAAAGGGCGTTTTGGGGAACTTTCGAAATTTTATTAACTTTTTCCACTTTTATCTTCACATCCACTCTTGACAGCGAAGACATCGTGACGCGCATACCATGCTTCGGCATTTCACGGCTCCGCCCCCTTGGCCACTACCCACTTGCTTTTTTGCGGTTTGGTAATGTTTGCATTTTGAAATGCTCCACGGTAACTCCGCCCGCTTGAGAGAGGCTCCGCCCACTTGAGAAAGGCCCCGCCTACCTTTCAAACATATTGGCAGGGCAGTATAGAGCTTGCGCTTGACCGCTAAGGCCTCGTCGTCACTCGCACAAACTTGAATCAGGCAAAGGCTTGTTCGAGTATGGACGCAGGCCCTTAGCGATGCAAGCCAAGGCCTCATATACTGACCCATCTGCACCATTTTGAAAAGTAGGCGGAGGCTTTCTAAAGTGGGCGTGAGGCTCGATCGTGGCGGGGTTCGTTGAACAGTCCCAAAATGCAAAATCTGAAACAAAATATCAAAAAATTCCGGAAAAAAGCAAGGTGGCGCGTGAGCCAAGGGGGCGGAGCACTGAAATGCCGACAGCATGGTGGCGCGGTCACGAGTTCTTCGCTATGTCAAAGAGTGATGGAAATTAAAAACTGAAAAAGTTAATGATTTGCAAGTTTGCAACAAACACTTTAAAGAACTGGGCGGAAGCGGTCAAAGTGTTGAAAATCTATGTCCGCGCTACAAGTTAGCGCGTGACATGCGAGCGGCGGGTCGCAGTGGTGTCTGGCGTGATTCTGATGATGTGACTGCACCGCGTCTACGTAAAGAGTATGAATGTGGTTTGATAAAAGTGAGGAATTTGCTTGAAGTGGTATGCTCTGAAAAGTTCAAATGCTAGAGGTGAATGCAAAGTTGAAATGGTTAGTATCGAATTTTTAATGAATAAATCTGCCAGGTTTGTTTGAGGCGGAGGCTGGTGTAGTGGAAAGTGGTGCGCGCTCACTCTGCGCTGGCGCCAGGTCTTGGTCCCAGGTCGACACCCGCCCAGGCCAACCAAGCCTTCTACCCTCCGGGACGGTAAATTGGTACCAGATTCGTCTGGGAGGATAAGAACACTGACTTGTACATCGGCTGGCCACCGCAAGTCATTGTATAGGCCACATCGCATTCAATAAGCCACTACGATTCTGAATGGAAGTAGAATGCGTGCCGCATCCCACAAAGGGATTGATCAACGGCGAAGACTTTATCCTTTTATCCTTTATCTGGTCAGTTTTGCTGGTGCCTGATTTTCGCGTGTACAATTAGCAAAAAGAATAAAGAAATGATCCGTATATTGACCCGCGGTAGATAGCCAATGTACAAGCCAAGGTTTTCATTCGCCCAAAGAAGTCTGGTAATGACTACACCATCCTAAAGAAGTTAAAAGGATTGGCTGGTGTGGGACGCCATTCGAGGAAGTGGTAAGCGGTGTTATTTGCCGCGATGATGTAGGCAATTGATCGGGAAATGCTTAGTCTTCATATGATCTCGACCGATGACACAGCACCCACTTCTTATGTCAAAGTTTGCTTAATTGGGACGATTTGGCCCTGATCAGGGATATGGCTGAGCTCCAACTGGACAGCGATCGACGTCATTAGGTGTTGTTTGAAATTGAGTTTTTGCAGATTAATGGCAAAACCTAATACGGAAGTCCAACACGCCCGAATTACCCTTAACTGGGAAATCTACGTACTTAGGACCAGGGCACGTCATCGCACTGTGGCAAATTTTTGCCTTTCCCTAGTTTTTCTCATTCGGTACGACCAGCTTTCGCGACCTATGCACCTTCACTCTAAAGAAGACTATGCGATCCACGGGGAAGGACGCAGTGGCATGCGTGGGTAAAAAAGATAAAGCTTTCGCTAACGATTATTCATGATCTAGCTAGGAAATTTCATTCTGAAAGTCGGTGGCTTATTGGAGGCGATGTGGTGTATACAATGAATAGCGGTGTACACCAGCCAGCCGACTGTACAACCAAACCATTTACGACCCAGCGATGGTAGTAAGACTTCGCTGCCCTGGGGGGGTGTAGATCCGGAGTCGGGGTCTCACTCCTGGATTGCGCGCGCGTGGAATGGTAAAATCAATACTATCAAGAAATCTCTATAGGAAATACGAACTGCTCCACAATGGGGTATGTGACAAGAGGATCGCAATTCGCCGCGCTAGTGGGCGTCGCGTGCGACGTCGCGCCCGCTAATGACGACGATTTTAGGTGGTATTGGTCGAGAGTAGACAATGTATGACCAAAAATAGACATAAGTGTCTACCATGTCCTTGTCTACATGAAATCCGATGCTCCAATCGAAAGGGTAGTGCAAATTAAGGAAACGTCGCGCCCATTGCCGCGCGCGACGAAGCGGCAATTACGATTCTCTTGCCCGTCTCCATCCACTATAAGATCTCCCTTCCGTTGTAATTTTTATTGCGACGATGTGCTCTGCTTGGAATACCCATGAAAAGATGATCTACGGAGACAATCCTTTCCTGGGATACTCCACGCATACTGCTTCTATGCAGAATCGTAGTGGCTTAGGAATGGTTTTAGCCTGTACAATGAACTGTGAAGGAGAGCTGATGTACCAGTAAAGGTTTTCTCAGTGGTACTGATTTCCCGACTATTGGGCGGACGGGGGAGAAGGGGGGGGGTGAGAAGAAAAGGACTGGCTTGGTTTCTCTGAAATCTGCCCTATCTGTGGACTCAACGGACATGAGTTAGGCGGCTATATTTACCACTACGCTTCGTCCACTCATGTAGCTAAAGAAATCCTCGTCTGGTCAGAATCCTGGGCGTTGAATCCCTGTTGCGAGGACAGAGTCCAAACAAATGTAAGCGTAGGCGAAAGCAAAAAAGATCTGAAAACTGACGCCGTTATTTGAACAGCAGCAAACTGTAATGCGTCAAGAAGATAGGCACTCATACAACATCAAAACACGATGGGATATCCCTATTATGTGGGCGGCGATCCTCCTATTCCAAAGTCACTCCCATTGGATCAATAGGGACACATAAGAGCTCTCGATCAAAAGTGCACCCGCTTTATAGGCGTAATGATGGAGCTGCTGTGAACAATTTGGAAAGTGTTACTGGGAAAAAAGATCTGTCGACGATCTCATGAACATACAGTCGTCATCCTTGCACTTGATAGGGGCGTGTCGGCGAGAAGGAGCGTGCACACTGTTTGAAGCCTTCTCAGCCTTTTCGTTGAAACGCGTATGCGACAAAAAGTGATAGAAAACGAGTAACACGAAGGATATAATACAGTAATGTCACTTCCTGGTTCAACGATTGGTGCAGTACGGGTGCGGGCGACCGCGCCGCACGCAGCCGCACTGACATTGACTATCAAGTGCAAGGATGACGTTTGGAGTTTAGCTCACCAAGGCATCTAACAGTGACTGCAGTTATTGGTCAAACAGTATCCACCCAATGTCAAGCCACCGAATCAAATTAAAATCGGGAAGACGGCGCAAGAGAACCGTAGTTGCCGCTCCGCGGCGCAATGGGCGCGGCGCTTTCTTAACTCATGTTAACCTGTCGCTTAGAGCGCCGGACTTCATGCAGACCGCGTCATTGTAGACATTCATGACTATTCTCGGTTCTGAATTGCTTGTTGTTGCCATCTACTATCTGAAACATCGTAATTTGCGGGCGCGAAGTCGCACGCGACGCCAACCAGCGCGACGAATTACGATTCTCGTGTCACATACCACAGAAATTGTTCTCATTTTTAGAGAGAGAATTTTCAGTTTTTGGTGCATAAAGCATCAAAAGAGGGCGTGTACCATTTGCGGATCATGTTTCGGAATCCAAGCTAGTTCTCTATTGAAATTTAAACCCGGGAGCAGACTTGATGCTAACAACCTTGAGGAACGGCATTCCAATGAAGTATTGTGAAAAACTAGAACGACATCAACAGAGACGGCTACGCCCAAGCCGCGAAGAGAAGGAGCTTCTGGAAAGGTGATCCAACTTCAAGTAGTGTTCCCATCCTTATTAGAGAAATCCCGCTATCTGCCCCACAACGAACCTGGTTACGCCATTTGCTTACTGCGCGCGGAATTCCGTTAGAGATTTGGCTTTGCCCGCGGAACATTTTTGCCGCTTCAACACGATTACTAAAAGAAGACTATCCTTTTAGCACGGAAAAGCCGGAGAAAACGCCTCGAAAGACGAACCCTCTGAATCACCAAATCAAGGGCACAGCATTGGTGGGGAATACCCATGGGGGCGAGGGGTCGTATTTGGCCGCCAGGAGAGGGGGGGTCGTAATGAGTGCGTAGCCAGTATCGAGCAGCGCAAAGGTGTCAATGTGCTGAGTCCGGTACAGCGAAGCTTACTTTGTAGAGAACTCGGATATTTGAAAAAAAGGACAAAACTTTCAGCTATAAAAATACGAAATAACTGGAATTTAAATGAGTCGACATCATCTCGTAAGTCCGTTGATGACTAAACAGTAAACGCATACTCTGATTTGCTCGCTGCAGGATATGGGCGACCACACCCGTACGTCCGCGATGCGCTTCGGTCGGCTGCAATCCAGCCTATTTTTTTCGACAAGCGACGCGACTACCATATCGTTCGTATCACACGTTTTCCAGCAGTTGGTCTCCTTTATCGGAGACAGCAATTGGAGGAGCACAGATCGGGCGGCGTCGACACAGACACGCTCCATCATCCACAAGGGAAAACACTGTAAACATGTGCACAGGTTCGTCATAGACCTCCCTGAATACTATAGACACATTTGCTCGCGTGAACAGACATTACGCACAAGTTGCACCATCCCATCACCTCTGCGCGGACCTCAGTGCGCGGCGCATACAAAGTCAGCGTGATCGGCGCTAAACGAACCATATCCTGCTCCTGCTCCACCACAGGATACGTTCTACATGCGTTCCTGGCTATTCGAACACGCTCACTTGAAACGGTGCACAGGAAACGGGTTTTTCGCGCGCTGGGAGTGCTCCCTAAGAAATCCCCATCGCGAGATCTCATGAATCCCGAGAGCTTCAGGAACAGTTCAATAGGTTTTTAGAAAGAGAAAATCTTGAGAAGCTCGGATCCGTTCTCAGATTTGTGAAATGTTGAGTTACAAAAAAATATATTGATTCAAACCTGTTCAACTTGAACTTCAACCCTTCACTCCCCAACGAATCCCTATGGCAGATTTCTCTGTGATTTTCGCGACCTTCATGAACATTTTAGTACTTTCAGGAAGATCAAACCTTCTAATTTACCAATACGCTCTCCTCTTCCCCACAGGTCCGCTTTTGAGGAAGTTATGGTCCTTCAAAGACACCCTACTTTGCTGAAAATTCTCGCTCCATGGCTAATAGCCGTTTGCTCCAGTCAAAGCTGCAATTCATACCCAACTCTGCTACCGTACGATTTCTGCGGAAATTCTGCCCCTCAAATCAAGTGCACTGGGGTCCTGCGCACAACAACTGGATTTCCATTTGTTTTAACAAATTTATCGATTATTTTATTATTATCGTACCATTACCATTTATTTATCGTTCATGTTTATTGTTCCTGTTTGTTTTTTTTCTCCTTTTCCCTTCCTTTGCGCTCATAAGTTTTCCTAGTTTTAGTGAGCGTTCAAAATAGCTTTGAGTTGTGTTTATTTCCTCTCGATTTTTTTCAGATTCACGTAGGGAACAATAAATAACAACTCGAAGCTATTCCTGAACGCTCACTAAAACTAGGAAAAAGTTATGAACGGCTAGCTCTGGGTACTTGTCAGTTGTTTTTGTGTGAAAAAAACCAAAACAAAAAAAGGGGGGGGGTCGTACCGAACCCCCAAAAAAGGGGGGGGTCGTACAGGCTCGACCAAAATCCCCATCGAATGCTGTGCCCTGCCCCAAATACTCTAAGTTCTTCTCGTTTGGAGTTGTATACCCCTCCGGACAAGAACCTAACGACCGCTTTCCATGGAAACGCCTGACTGTACTCTGGGCCGCCATCGTGTTGGCGCGGTGGCGGCTCAGAGTACAGCTAGGCGCTTGCCATGCAAAGCGGTAGTAAGGTACGATTAGACTATGCGAAAACTTTGAAGAACGGTGAAGGTTGAGTGGCGATGGAGCTTACTGTTAGCCGTGACTAATTACGCAAAGTAGGACGAAATAGAAAAAAAAAGAGAAAAGATGAGGACGAGGCAGGCGGTGCGACGGTGAGATGAAGAGAAAAATGCAACAATAAACAAGTGAAAAAAAAAGCAAAAGATTTCCCTTTTTTCCCACTTATTTGCAGTCGAAGGGAAAGAAGAGGGAACTAAGCGGAAATTGACTGGATCACAAGAGGACAAAATGGACAAAGTACGGATCAATGACAACGTTCAAAAGGACAAAGGGAGCTTTACTGTGTGCACATTCTGCGTGGCAAAATACGATCGGTTACGACGTCATGACGGCACGATTACATTTGGTTAGCTTGAAAATTGACAAAAAAAAACAAATGAAACCGATTAGTGAACACCACATGGCTTGCAGCACATTTGGCAACGGAAGAGTTTCACATGGTGACGACAATATGAGCCACCAGTGGCTCACACCGTTTTGCGCTACTTTTTGATTACTGCCGTTCGTTTTTCAAATTGATTTTTGTTTACTAATAATTTATGGGGCAGGAGGTGGTGCAGTGACAAGTGGCACACTTACCACTGCCTCCTACCAAGGGTGCTTCGTACAGTCTTCTCTGCTTTCTTCTTCAATACTGAATTGATCATCATCTTTCATCCACATTTGGGCCCTACAAACTATCATTTTTAGCGGGATGGGTCTCTCATACACATTTAAACTTATTTTATCATGATAGAAGGTGATATGCTTATTGTGCATAATAACTAGGCGGAGGTGGTGTAGTGACAAGTGGCGCGCTCACCACTCGCGCGGTCCTGGGTTCAAATCCCAGGTCGACTCCCGCCCAGGCCAACCAAGCCTTTTCCTCCGGGGACGGTGAATTGGTACCAGATTCGTCTGGGAGGATAAACACTGACTTGTACATCGGCTGGCCACCGCAAGTCATTGTATAGGCCACATCGCATTCAATAAGCCACGATTCTGAATGGAAGTAGAATGCGTGCCGCATCCCACAAAGGGATTGATCAACGGCGAAGACTTTATCCTTTATCATTTATGGAACAAGAATCGGTCGATGCACTGGGCAGTGTTCTTATCCTACCAGACGAATCCGTTACCAATTTATCGTCTCCAGCGGTGCTTGGTGTGCCTGGGCGGGGCCAACCTGGGATTCGATCCCCTCACCTTACGTGTGGTCAGCGTAC
>MU931233.1:0-23297 GCA_036418165.1 Cooperia oncophora
ACAGGTGATACATCTGTTCTGTAGGCGACATGTCCTTTGACACCGACAATTAAGTTCTGGATAGCATCTTCGCGCATGTTCGGAGGGGGAAACCGCTACGCTTCGACCGCTTGGGCTCGTTATCCCCGCACATGCCAAGGTCGTAGCGTAGCGTGAATGTACGATGTCTTTTTAAAGCAGCTCGCAATTGATCCATTTCACAGCTTCATTTCACGGCCACCAAGGTTGATTGATTGTTGGTTGATTCATGCACTGCCAATGTCTACTGTGGAGACTCTTGTAAATCTATGCAATAACACGACAAAGGTCCACATTCCTCACAAAGATCGGTCATGCGACTGAAGAACACTAGTTAAAGAAGCTGTCGAAGAGGAAAAGGTCACCCCTCTTCCTCAAGCCAAACAGCGCTACTAAAAAAGCCATCCGGGTCAGAGAATTCTAACAATTGAACGTAAGACATGAAATCGATGAGGTGGCAGAAGGAGCGCACCCAGGCCAGGCGAAGCAGACTGGTAAGTTCCAGCAGCGGTGAACGAAGTGCTCAACGAAGTACCAGTAAAAGCCGTGACCACTTTTAATTTAGACACTTCTGTTTTATTCATAAGTTATCTACGGTAACCAGACCTACTTCTAAAGACAACGTCGTGTGGTTTTACAAGACGTGCGAAACCCCTTCTCTGCACAAGGCGGCGCAGCCGTAGCAATTTTCGGAATCATTTTCACCAGCTCGAAAGTACTTGGTTGAAACTAAGTAACTTTCGTGTTTTATTCAACGAAATTTCGTTCAAAGTGAAAATTGTTTTCTTAGCAAGCTTGATATCATCTGATAGGAAACTTCACGTAGTTTTAGAATATCAAAACGGCTTCGGTTGAGGGAATAATTTTGTGGATTTTTTAGTCGTTGAAGTTGAAAGCGAAGTCGGCGAAAATTAGCACCTTCGACAACTGCCTCTATTTACGTATAGTCGAAGTGCTAAAATCGCTTAAGCTGCTCCATACATTTGGAAAAGGTCGAGCTAGAAGTTCCAGCAAGGGAATCTCACTAGGACGCTTTGGAACGAATTTCAAGAATTTTGAAGTTACCAACCTTTCACCATCGGGTCGATATTGGGTAGCTCACGTCTGTTCCACCTGAAATTTTATGCTAATATTTGAATGTTTCGCTGATATGTTTTGCATGTTCTGATAGCAAATTTCATGCTCTATAACACTGCTATAGAAATTCTGTTTCTCCAGAGGTGTTTGCTTTCTGTTAAGTTCAGGTTATCATTACGGAACGCGAAGTCGTTGAGAACTAACGTTCCCGTTCTCCACGAATTTTATGCTAACATTTAATGTTTCGCTAATGTGTTCCATATTTTCTGATAGCCAATTCGTGCTCTTCACACTGCAGTTGCAGATTATTGTGTGAAAAATCCCGTTTGATCCGTTGTTTTTCAGGTGATAATGTGAAGTGTCAGGACGAATAAATAAGCATCAGCACTTCAGACATCTCCTCCTTTTCGCATTCAACAGAGGTATCAGTACCATTCTTGAAGCGTCTGAACCAATTTTGGGCTGTTTTGAGAGAGAGGCATCTTCTCCGTACACTTCGCGAATTTCCCGAGCAGCATCAGCAGCTCTGATACCTCTGCTTGAATGCGAAGAAGGCAGGAGAATGTCTGAAAGGTGCTGATACTATCCAACCTGACATTCCATATTATCCAGCCTGAAAACCAGAAAGGCCCCCAAGGTTCAAACGGATTTTCAAAATAACTGCAATGCAGTGTTATAGAGCACGAAATTGGCTATCAGAACATATAGAACACATTAGCGAAACATTCAAATGTTAGCATAAAATTCGTGGAGAACGGGAACGCTAGTTCTCAACGACTTCGCGTTCCGTAATGATAACCTGAACTTAACAGAAAGCAAACACCTCTGGAGAACAGATTTCTATAGCAGTGTTATAGAGCACGAAATTTGCTATCAGAACATGCAAAACATATCAGCGAAACATTCAAATATTAGCATAAAATTTCAGGTGGAACAGACGTGAGCTGCCCAATATCGGCGAGGTGAAGGTTGGTAACTTCAAAATTCTTGAAATTCGTTCCAAAGCGTCCTAGTGAGATTCCCTTGCTGGAACTTCTAGCTCGACCTTTTCCAAATGTATGGAGCAGCTTAAGCGATTTTAGCACTTCGACTATACGTAAATAGAGGCAGTTGTCGAAGGTGCTAATTTTCGCCGTTTTCGTTTTCAACTTCAACGACTAAAAAATCCACAAAAATTATTCCCTCAACCGAAGCCGTTTTGATATTCTAAAAACTAGGTGATAGTTTCTATCAGATGAATATCAAGCCTTGCTAAACGAAACATTTTACTCGTTTTGAACGAAAATTGTCCCGGTTGAAAAAAGAAACGAAAGTACTGTATGTGCCAACCCAATAAACTTGGTTGGAACACTAGGCAGGTCTGGCAGAAATCAGTTAATTCAATTCAATGAAGAGCGATCCTGTTCTCGAATGTTGCCCATGGTCACTCATCTAAGCCCACCACATCTCGGGATATAGATGTCGTTTGCTACGATTTCTGGTTTGTTGATCGTCTCTCCGTGTTAGGGCCGCTCAAACTGTCCTCAACCACCACAACGATATATCTGGAATGTCTGAAAGAACCCAAACTGCCCTTCTTCGGATTCAACAAAGCAGACCAGATGTGCTGCTAATTTCACCAGAGGTACTGACGTCGTTATTCTTAATGTGCATGGTCTCAAATTACGCCGCGACGCCCTATGCATATTTCTTCTACATACATCATTCAGCTGCATAACCATAAGATTAAACAGTGAGTGTCAATCAATCCCCTTTTTTAGATGAGGCACAGCATCGTCATTGAGAGCTGATGTGGTCAATCAATAGATGCTACCAAGAAATATTGAGGAATCGCCTGTAAATTTCTACGATCCGGCGCGAATCCGGCGCCAAAGCCATAGAAATACTTAGAATAAACGAGTGGGACGCTTGGATTGTTTTTATTCTCATGTTTTCTGGGAATGCGCGGCCTCTGATGGATTCTGCGGATGCAGCCGAGTTGCTCTTGAGTTCTGGCCCTTGTCATCATCTTCTGTTCTTATTTTGTAGCACCTCCAATGTTATCCGCATCAGGAAATTGCGTTTTACTCGTATTTGAGAGCGCAATTAAAGGACTTGGCAAAGTGCCAAGGAGCCGCACGCGACACGCGCGCTTGCAACCTGCGCGCAAAAGATGTAGGCGGAGCATGGAGGAACTAGCGTGTTTCACGGTCCTGTATCTCCATTCCTGGGCATGTTTGGGCGGGGGGACCACGACACATCGACAGCTGGGGGGCTGATAGTCTCATACACCCTCAATGTGTTTGAGCGTACCATGTGTCTTTAAGAAACGGTCCGCGATAACCTATTGAAAATGTAAGAGGCTATGTGGGAAGATAGTGGCGACGCGGGGTGACAACTATGTTACGCGGCGGAAGTTGTACGATAAAAGGAATTATGGGCACAAAGGTCGCGTGTCAGTGGTACATCCCTTTTCCAGTGACTCCCCGCCTTCCAGAACTGCGCCTCCAATCGGCCCTTCCAGCCAAAAGTTATGCTCTTGGGCAAATATCATGGAGTTTGTGCATTCAGCTTCTCTTGTAGAGTCATAAGGTTCATTACTGGGAATCAGCCGACGGGAATCGTCCTAGCGCGCGGTCTTTTCGGTCTTTTACCTACGAAGGCGTTTCCAACGTTCCGCTTATTGACATTTTCTCTTCATAGATGGTTCACTAGGCAAATTTTCTTTCACGTTTCTGCAAAATCACACTCCCTAAGGCTTTCTATCGCGGACCGTGCCTTTAAACACCTCCAATCCCACTATTTTGAACTTGGAAATGTGCTTCACGCTGCGATCGCCACAATTTTATGATTTTCAATTGTAAGAAACCACTCAAAAATATATTGAGGAAACGTACTCACCTCATAGATCACAATCTTATAAATGCTTTGTTCGATGCCTTCATGGGGCCATGTGTAACCGATGACGATCGAAACGGCTCCGCCAATCAGAAGAAGTAGTCCTAATACGGTGCAAAGGCGGCAGATGAAAAGTCCACGTCGTTGAGCAGGTGGTGGAGGAAGAAGATACCTATAATAGGGAAATATCGACTTGAAAAATGCCTACTTCGGTCTGTTAGTAGTTGTGGGGTAAAAGAATCGTTATGAAGGACTGTATGAAGATTTCTATTTCGATGGTCTGTTTTTTTATTTCTCTGGTATTAGAATTCCAGAGGCTGGGGTCAGTCAAAGAGGTCTATATGTTGCAAGGACGCTTTCGCCGGCTCATCACAGCGCAATATTAGCGCGCTTGGCGGGCAGATATTCAATGATTTTTATATCTTGTAGTTTCCCGGGTGGTCTCGCATTGTGAGTGCACTAACGCAGTCGTATCAGTTATGAGGGCCATCTGGTCATCGTGAGGTTCATCTTTTTACGCTTTTTGGCCGCTTTCGATGTACGAGCCCGAATGGGTCGCATGCCAGTATCAAGCCACTCTCAGACCGCTCACAAATATAAGGGAACGGGGGCTGGAGGGTAGCAATGCCCCGGTAGCGCCTCAATATTCCGCACGCGCTATCCACATTGCGCAACAGTTGCGTTGAAGCAAGATAACGCAGAGAAACATGCACTCAGCGGTAAAAAACAACAGAAAAGAAGGGCGCAGGCACGTTGTGAGTCTAGCTAAGGCTAGGCCTGACTGGGTGGACCATGGACATTTTACGTGAGTATCACTGCCCTCCGGCCCTTTCACGTGTACTTTTGAGCAGAGAAAGTGTCACATTACTGCAGCTTTGGACTCAATCACCCCACACATAACAAGGACCAGGATCCGTGTAGGTGAGTGTATTCGTCTTTAATAATTTACCCTGGGATCTGAGAGCCCCGTAGCTGTGGTAGAGCATCACTGACCGCAGAGGATACCAGTATATGCCCTCCATTTCAAACGGCGTTAGCTCAGGTTTTACTGATTGGTCTGCTCTTCCGTCATCTCCTAGATAGCATTACCCTCGAATCGCAAGCTGTGTAGGATGAGGTCAACAATGGGCTCACTTTACTCTCCGCGAAACTCGGTAGCTTGGTGCTTCTTACGTTCAGCACAAGACCATTTTTGTTGTCTCCTGCCCTTTTCGTACCTTCTCTACGTTCTGCACTACTACCTGCCAAGAGTATGGTGTCGACATTGCATAGAATGGTCCCCGGGGCTGGTTCATTTTTAAAACTGCATCCAAACAAGCAGAAAGCAGGCGTTCAGAGATGAACTCTGATCCAACTGTGTCAGCAACCTGCTCTGAACAGTCATGCAAAATGATATGACTGCATGATTATGACGTGATCTCAGTTTCATGACACGGGTGAACAGGTGTGGAACGTTCCATTATAAGATCGCCGTCCCAAAGTTTAGGAGGGCGAAGTATAGGTTGCTTCTCTCTCGCTTCTTCGCTTTTTTCCCTGAGTGCGAAGAAAGCATCCCTAACGGACGTTCTGGACATGAAGCAAACTACTCTTCCAATACTGGGACAAATTCCTCCTGCGTTGAGTCGTCCAACCGCAGAGCCTCTTGATGTGAGCAACCACCTCGTTTCCGTTGCAAATGGAAGTATTAGATAGTTGTGCTTCCATTCACAGGGAGACGGGCAAGAGAATCGTAATTTGCCGCTCCGCCGCGCGCGGTGAAGGGCGCGGCACTTCATGTAGACCGCGTCTTTGTGGACATTCATGACTATTTTTGCTTCTGAATTGCCTGTTGTTGCCATCTACGACCTGGAACCATCGTCATTTGCGGGCGCGACGTCGCACGCGACGCCCATGAGCGCGGCTTACGATTCTCTGTCACATACCCCATTCACACGGTTATATAGGGTGTCATGGGTGGATAGGCGAGCCAGGCAACGCTTGTTTGTCAGATGGCATAGGAAATAGCGAACCATCATAATTAGCATGCAAAGTTTACCAGTCACTTGATCTCGTTGCGTTACTTCACAGCAGCGACATTCAATAATATAAAAAAGGCAAGAAAATAGAGTTGACCACTTACCATGCTCCACCTTGTTCCATTTCCTCTACAGTTGGAGATAAGTAGAAATTGTGCAGATAGCTACGTATGCCGAACCCGCGGGGCGCCGACACCTGTCAATATTCGAATAAATTATTCGTTTTGTAGGAATACTAAACTATAAATCAAACGACTGGAGTAGAACAGGTAGGGTACAAGTCTTTTGGCTGAATTGTATAGTCGCATAAATTCCCTTATGAGGCAGAGCAAACAAGGTAGAACATATGGCTTGCCGAAACATGTGCAAAATTTATTTTGACGCAAGCCCGTTGCAGTTCACTGAAAGGCCACCTTCTACTAACTGGGATTGGGAGGCAAGGATTCTTGCCAAAGCGAGGTAAAGGAGCTCTAGGATGGGTGAGCGAAATTCGAGTTGGTACTGATTCCATTCACATCACCGGTAATCCCAGTTTACCGCAAGGTTCTCCTCCCCCCCCCCACCTAGATGAGGGTTCGTGACGACCCACCCCCTTCCCCAGCACCTACCCACCAATATTCCCACCACATTTTCCAGTTTTTCATCCAAAATTCTCCGTCGAGCGGGGGGTATATAGTAGAGACAATGTGAAACGGGAGAATTTCCCCAACTTCCCATCCTTTTTTCTGGATCCCCAAAAACTTTCCTACTTTTCCACAAGACGCCCATGTCTTCCAACGATTAAATACCACACCCTTGCCCAGAGAAAAAGTACGACTCCCGTATTGTTCCACACAACGATGCTGCACCCTGTGCGGGCATGGTCAAGAACTTTTCCTGCAAATGCGAGCGGTTTCTCGGAGAGAGTTCAAAGGAGAACCGTTCCAGGAATGAGATGAGTATCAAATATAAAGCGACGATTTGACCAAAATCTCGCATTTATCACAAACCTCATCGACGAGAGCGGTCGGCTTCGTCCCAGGCGGCGAAAGCTTCTCTTTCTTGCCGCCACAACCCAATCGGAAGCCCGTCATACGCACATCCGAAGAGATACAGTGACCTGTAAAACGACTGAGATCATTAGCCGCCGTTTGTGATGCAGCGATTGCTCGCACGTTTAATGAAACGATGACAGAACGGAAACATCGGCAGAATTATTCATAGGGGTCCAAAGAAGCACTAGTTTCATACGAAAAGGGAACCGAAGTACAAGAATGACGTTACAATGAAAATGATCAAAAAGATTCTGAATAGAACGACAAGCACAAGAGCTCTGATTGAAAAGAAACGGGGAGAATAATATGCGTTTTTCTACGAAGATGCAAAATGTGTTGAAAACAGTGAAGCGGGCGAAGGCGCAAAGAGTCTATGAATGCATGGGCCGCGTCCATACATCGCAACCCGAACAACTCTGTCTGGCGACTGCTACAAAGCGCGCTACACTGCAGTCGTTGGACCGTCGCAGACCTTTGAACATGTAACAGTGCAAACCCCCTGCGTACAATCAAATTAGCAGTTGCTGGGGTTCAACAACTAGCGGTGGAGCACGGTCAGTCGCAGTCGGGACAGTATACACATCTTTGTGTCGGACGGGCGCATTGGTCATTGGTTGCTCTAGGCCATATAGGCTTTGAAAGAAATTTTTCGAGCAGCGAAAGTTTTTTTAGTTGTTGACTTTCCTCGATCTTCCCTGTGGGCTAGCACGCTAGTGGGTGACGGTTCTCCTTCCCCTTTCGACACCATTTTTTTCAAAGCTAGTGCAACACACCTCTCCCCCCTAGCTGAGGCCGCCGGACCACTATACAACCTCTATTTCTAATTGTTGATTTTATGGTTTTTGGTAGGAAGCTGTTTGTTGCGGACCCTCCTCTCGTTCTCTCCGCCTCCCTCCGATTCCTATTTATGCTGTATACATTCTCCCCCCCACCCCGACGGCAGTTTTTTGGAACAAACTGGCAAACTAGAAAAGATTCTGGAATTGGGAAAATCTGTTAGGAGCCGAGAGAATTTGAGAAGATGATGGGTAATATGATGGGGAAAAAAGAGAGCGGCTCTCACAGCAGTAAGAGCAAGTTTGGAAGGAGGGGGTGCGTACTGACGCCTGCATCAAACCCTTCTCGATGTTGTTTCTCGTAGTGTTAGGGAGGAAACTTCATTTTTTGGGCGATTCCTGAATGGATCAGCTGGAGGGAAGGAAAGGAGCTAAGGAGCTACTGCAAGTAATCCAATAGCTAGAAAAATGCGATCCCAGCACTTGCTCTTCTATGGGGCCCTCCTGTTTATGTGGTGTTGAGGGGAGTGAAGGTTTTTATCAAGTGTGCATCCTCTATCTTCCGGGACCTTTCCTCAGGGTTAAGACGCATCTTCGCATTGAGAGCCGTGAATGTTTTTCTCGCTCCCTGTAGCGTGTTTTTGCTTGTTCTCATCTGCGTTATACTGTTCATAGAATAAGCGGTGCTTGAAAACAATTTAGAATACCAGAATATGCAAAAAAGGCGAAAAACTGTCGCTATGTCTGGAAAAATCTCGCACGCGCTGTTGGGCCTTCCTCTGCAACCTCTCAAACGAACGCGTTTTGATCAGCCAGAAAAGTGATATATTCTGTTCATGCGCATGTACGGTAGGTCCTCTCATGTGAACATATTTTTTAACTCGGAACAACTGGAAATAAGTCCACTTCCAGTCCCACGGCGATTCTCATTCCAGCCCTCATCTATTCGCTGTTTGCATCGCGGACAGCCTGAGGGTGCTCAGTTAGTTGATTGGCATTCCGTGGTTGAGATTAACAAAATCAGGCCGCTGTCTAGCCGTTGCATCAACGAAGAGGATTCAAAACTGCTGCGGGTGTTCAATAAAGCCGTTTTTCTCTATTCTAAAGAAAGTGGAAAAAAAGATTGGAATTTAAGAAAAAAGACGGGCATGTTGACTTAAAGCGGAAACTAATTAAGCTGATTGAACCAAGGAATCGAGCAAAGAGTATATTCTTGGGCTAATAGCAAGACAGGGTCCTATCGGTGTGATCTACATATGTATGGAAGATTCTCACGCATTATGCAACTCATATTGTCTGTGTTGGTTGGGCTGAGGTATGAAAAAAACAACTCTCTCAATAGGTAAAATCTCACTTTTAGATGGAAAGGCTCTTCGCTACTTTATGCTAATGGAAGCCCGTTCTGAATTGCGATTCACAGATATATTCCGTCAGCTTCGATTTATTCTTATTTTCGGAAGCAACCTTGTCTACTCAGCGGTTTGTTACTGTTCACTGTTACTTGCTTTTATAGTTATCTGGGTTATTTCCTTTCCATTTGTCAGGTTAAATGGGAATCCGGTGTTTCAAAACGTGACGACTAACGAAGTCACGAACGCTGCTATATTTGCTAAGGGACCGACAGCAAGGTGAGCCCTGAACCTCATGTGATTTTGAGATAACCGCTGAACCAGGGATTATCTACTAGACGGTCATGCGGTCACCACGGCGACCACCAACTGAATAGTGATACTCCGTTGGAATGTGCACGAAACCATTTGAAGGCCCCGTATTCGTCGAGTAAGAGAATCCATTTGACTAGTCTGGCTCCCAACGGGAAGGAATGGGAGCGGTGCTGGCACTCGGTCAAGCAAGTCAAGGCGATGACGCGTGATACCATCATAAACCTTACAAACGAAAGGAAGTATGAAGGGGCATGGAGTGGAGTGCTGCCAAGGGCTGTTCCGGCTGTGATCGAACCCACACTCCTTCAAACGCCTTACTGCTTGCAGGGATTGTGACTATACAGGCGATCTCGGTCATTGAGCCACTCAGTGAAATGGGCACTCATCAAATGAATGAAAATGTTACTCAATATTTCATCTCTGACTGCAGAGCGATTTCTCTTTATCACGGAGCATCTAATCTCCGCCATAACTCCAACCATAAGGACAACTAGTAGCGAGCGTTACAATCAGAATGTCGCTCGTTCTTAACCCATTCGCGATCAGGCGCGTTTTTCGAAAACGGCTCGTTCGGACCGGAGCATTTGCGAGCTCTCAGCAAGTGTTCCCTCGTGACCCCTTACTAACAATTTTTAGCACTATACGAAAGTTATCACAAGAATGCTGAGTTGTGGTTGAATGCTGAGTTCAAATAGCCATTGAGCTGAGAGGTCAGAGGTGGCCCCGGTAGCGTAAGTGGTAACGCAACTGCCCGGTAAGCAGAAGTTGCGGGTTCGAGTCCCGCCCCTGGTCCGACTTTTGCTCCCACAACTCAGCATATTTTGTTGATAACTTTCAGAATCGCGCACTGGCGGCGCTAAAGCCAGCAGTCTATCAAAACGATTTTTAGCACTCGTTCAACTTTTCTGCCCCCGAATACCCACCCTGCCTGTTTTACTGAAACCAATCCAAGTGCAGGGTCATTCCATGTCACAAAAATGACATTTCTGTCCGCTCCTCGCGGAGAGAAAAGTTGGTAGAAAGTTGGTGGTTGCGCATTGTCTGAGGCGAGAAATAGTGACACTGCCTAATAGCTTTTTCACGCGCGCGCTATTCCGGCGCTAGGACCCTGACCTCGCACTCGCGCCCTGTCACCTTTTTTTCGCTGAACAGTCGCCACTGGTTCTGCACTCTCCGAGCACCTTAGGGAGGCGGCCGGAAGCCCGATCACAAATAAGACACTGGATCCTTACCGTTGCTCAGAGCGCACCAGTGTCCATGAAGCGCCATGTAACCGCCTCTGAAAAGGCTGTAGCCGTACCGCAGAGGAGAAGTGATTCCTCTTCCTAAGGCCAAGCTCAGCGCCCAGCATTGCGCACTGATAACACCTTGTGCCCTACGCTAACGTTCCTGCTAAAAATGAATGTCATATCAATAATAAGGACAGCGAATAACCCTAGTATCCAAGTTCCATCAATTTGGGTGGAAGAGGTGATAGCACCAAGTTGGCGCTCATTGGCCACCAGCTTGCTCGGCGACTGTATGTGAAACGTCATATTCGTGATCAGACCAACAAGAAAGCCCGAGTATGTAACCTTTTCCAAGATTTGTGAAAAACCCCCGTGTGCAGGATGCGGCAGCCACCTTTGCGCGCCGCCGTTTTTGGTCATTTGAAACAAGCTCGGTTTGGCGCCAAATTGGCGCCTGAATCCGTACAAATGGCGTCAAACACCCCGCTGCCAGAAATGCGAGCGACACATTCCGCTGATCGGTTGCCAGTGAGTAAACCCCTACCGGCAATTTTTCAGCAGAGATTTTTCAGAGGTTTTCCGCGATCCACCGCTGCTATGTAGCACACTCTCCCTCTGGACTCACTCTGAAGCATCTCATTGGTCCACTATCTCGCATAGATTAACACAACGCGTAGCGCAAGACTCGGCCAGCCACTGAGAAAAGTTCCTCGAAGAACTCGAACTGTTTCTAAAAATCTTCAGCACACCACACTCTCACTATGGTGGACATAGGTCTAAAGGCGGACCATTTCGGTTCCACACCAGTGGCGGACATTGTCACGAAATGGCGTAACATGTAACATTTATTATTATTTAACAGGGAATCTAAAGTTTAACCATGGCGAAACGGACAGATCTTTATTAGAATGGCCGCGCTGTTTGCCCTTAGACGGCGGCTCGATAAACAAAGACGTTCTCTGAAATGACGGCCAATGCTCGTGCACTAGGCTTACGATACCAGTTTTGTTCCTCTCCTCTCACTCCTGCCTTAGCACCATCAGCATAAGGACAATATGGCTTACAATGGGCGCCTTTCCTACGCGCTCGAATTAGAAGAACACGCCATACAAGTGGTCCTCATCATATGATTTCGTGCTGTTTTGGTACACCCTCTACGCTTGACGAAGATGTATCATACACTTTCATCCCCACACTTCGGCGAGCAACAGCTTACGACTCTCACTCGCCAGGCTCGCTGAGACGGTAGGTGGACGAGGCGTCCGGTCCCGAGCTGCTTCCGTCCCTTTAACGCCCGCGCGGCGCGTCTCGTGCGCGGCCCTTCTGGCACTTAAAGTTGGTTTATAGCTGCTGGAAGTGCAAATTCTTAGAAAAGCATACATAGGATAAGAGAGAGGCCAAGAACTGAACCGAGGGGCAAGTGAAGGAGCCGGATTGAAAGAAAAAAACACCGGGTATGATGAGTTATCGAAAGTCTCTTTTCTCTCCGCGCTTGTTGCTTAGAGCATCCGCATCGCGCGTAGCAGGAGAGAATATAACAGAACAGCATGAATACTGAGAAGAGCTCCTCTGTTCTCCCCAGCTCCACTCTGACAGAAAAAACCCTGTAATTATCAGTGGAACACGTTTTCGAACACACTTTATCGCGGTAAGTGTCTTTAAAGGCAGTTGGCACGATAAATCGCTATACAGGTGTAGGATTTGTACAACTGGCTTAACAGAATTCCGTGACCTCGGACAGTCGCTGCGTCAAGCCTTTTCCGAGGAGGGTACTCCTATAACGCCCTATTGAGCAACAACTTTACGTCCCAAACGCCTTCCTTGCCCGCCCGCCCACAAACGGACGACCGTTTCTGACGCTCGTATTCATTCATTTGCTGTTGCCAAATTATGAAAGCGAAGGATCGGTAGGTGGGTATGCGACTCGTGACCGCTGCATGCATACATGGTGCAGCATATGCACAAAACTTTGGTAGCTTATATTATGATTGCCGGTACGGGAAACTCCTGTTTTTCCGACGATTTACAAGTCACCCTGAGCCACACGGAGGCTTTTCTTCACCGGATTTTGACCGTTTCACTCCGTTCTTTCGCCATTTCCCCACTATACAGCGCCCTACTAGCATTTTAGGCTAAGTAGGAAACCATCGTGCCAACTGCCTTTATCCACATTCGAGAAGAGGCGCATTGGACTGTCACTGGATAAGAAGGAGCCGCAGGTAATTGATTTCTTGGGCAGCTGTAGTGCCTGGGAATAAGTACTAGTCCTGTTCGCAGCGGATGGTAGGGCTTCTCAGGGGTGGGGTGGCTTTAAGGGGGTGCCAGCCCGTTTCCCATCAGCTATGGCAGCTGGCAAGCCATCACAACCAGCGAGAACGGATTGACGCCTCGCCAAACAAAGCCCCTTGTCATCCCCCTTCCCAGAGGTGAACCATTTCTCTCGGAACACGAACCATTTTAACCTTTTTTTCACGAAGCGTACGGTTAAGCCACTTCCCTGCTCCTTTCACCTCACCTAACGCCCTCCCCCCCTCACCCAGGCTTGAACTATTTCCAACCCCTCCGGCTCGCATCCGCTTGTTGTCACCTTACAAATTCCGGAAAATCTGGAGAAATTTAACTCCCGGAAACTTCCGGAGATTTCTTCTTCCGGAAAATTTGCAAAAGCATAGAAATAGAGCTCGTTCAACTCTATCTGTCGTCAAACCTTAACCGCATAATCACATAAAATCAACCGCCCCGTGTTACGTGGACGTATAAAATGAAACTGGTATCATTTTGCAGTGTATCACGTCATGTTAGAACAACTGCTCTACAAGAGGGTCCAGACTCCTAGCCCTCACCCCCCTCCCGCCCCGAGGCGATTAGCGATGTTCACATATGCAGAAATGAGCAATTTTATTTGAATTCGGATATTTTTTGTTTCGGCCTCTGGCAGACAGAAGAGAAGCGATAAAAAATGGGAACGTTCATCTTCGCTCATGGCTAATTGTTACTCAATAAATCACATTCTTGAAGGCAATGACTAGGATCTGGGGGCTTTCATACGTTTCAATATAAATTGCAATAGTAATTCGCGATTGCATTTCTATCATAGAACCGCTCATCGCGTTGAATTACAACTAATTAAACTAGTAGAAACTTCTTCCTCATATGAACTGCAAACCGCGAACACTGTCTTTGAAACGACTGCAATTTTCAGTTTTGATGCCTACTGACTTTCCAAGGAACACAAAATTGCTGGAAAAAGCATTGAGGTGTATAATATATTCAGCCTAGCGATCCGGTAAGCATTGGTAGTTCCAGCCCTCTCTTTCCTAGCGAGGCCAGGCCTTTTGCTCGCAGCTCAGCATTTTTACAGCTTTCGTATCGCAAGGTGCCGCTGTAAATAGCATTTATCAAAACAAAAACAATTCATTTAAGTGCTAGCTTCCCGCCTTATCGTTCATTTGCCCTATACTATCATCACACCCTATCCTACTATAGTATAATCCGCATAATTGTCTGCTGTGTGTGTGTGTTGTGGTGTGTATTATGTGTGTTGACCGGAAATATCATATACTTCCATCAAAAGAGTGACAGAGCGCCTCAAACATCATAAGTCATAAGGGTTGTGCATGAACACTGTTGGTTCGTGCAAGGAATTGAATAAAGCTGATAAGATATCCCCTCCCCCACGCGAGCAGCCTCATAAGGGAGGAATCAGCACATTTCAATTAGCGCGCCACAGGCAAACGATGAAGACCTGTTCCAGAAGTAAGTAGCGGGCAGGATGGGAACATATTGGTGGTACAGGATTATAACACTGATAAGATCAGCATAGGTAGGTTACACGTAGCAAGAAAAGAGTGCTTAACCTAAATAAACATCAACAGCCGGAACCAGAGCGAATGCGCGAGAGCAGGCGCGGGGCACAGTACAGAGATTAGCTAAGTCGCTAGATGAAAAGGGAGGGAAACAATGGGATGGCTATTATTGTGGGTGCAGGAATGCGATTAACGGCGAAAGATAACCAACTAAGACCTTAGAAGGGTAGAGACACCTAACTCACAACGTCGACCAGCACAACGGGACGTCGGTTCCAAGAGGCAAGATAGTGTGCAGAATGGAACCATTATTGGTTTGTGGCAGGATATGATAAGAGCTGATAAGATACCCCGAAAATTCACAGCAGAGTTGTTGCAACACTGTGGAACTGCTCCAGCAAGTAATTCAGGGGTGCTCACGGAACATTAAAGGTGGGAGATAAATTCTGTCAGTGTCCGACAACGGCTTTTGGGACTCCGTATGTGCTCACATCATCCTGGCCAAATTTCTATTCCTAGCAATATCCCTCAGTTTAGCGGTCGGAATTGCTTCCACCGCTAAACGCTCGAGTTTCACCGGAAAGGAAATTGTTGATGAGAATAATAAGCGAGCCATCTAATGATTTCGACTT
The DNA here is from genome assembly GCA_036418165.1 of Cooperia oncophora. Classification (NCBI taxonomy): domain Eukaryota; kingdom Metazoa; phylum Nematoda; class Chromadorea; order Rhabditida; family Trichostrongylidae; genus Cooperia; species Cooperia oncophora. The sequence goes on from MU931233.1 coordinate 15,129, forward strand.
AATCAGCTCATCGAGATTCTCCCTAGTCCGCTATGCTGCCTAATATCCCAACAATGTGCTTTGTAGAAATAAATGATAGGCACCTCAAACGAGTGGCAAATGTTCATTAAAACGGTGAAACAGATAATATTGTCGTCCCTCGAAATAAAACATGAATAGGCTAAGTTAGTGCTCAGAACAAATGCCTGTCAGTTATCGATACCTTATGGGTTTAATCATCGCAGCAGTATGACGCGTCAGCAACTTTATAATCATTGTCGCTAAGCCATTGAATGTAGTCAATCTGAAAGGATGGAAGGCGACTCTGGGTAATCGCCACAAACGCGTGACGCACGCGTGACAACTTGTTTTAATCTCAGACGAAGTATTTAGCGGAGGCATGCTAGTACTTTTGGAAAGTCCTTACGGAAATACGACGCCCTCTACAGAATTCCGTCTTGGTACTCTGGAAATCCTACTGCCTTCCATACCCTCATTACGCCTCATCCCCATAACCTGTCTTGTGAAATTTACCCGACTTCCTGCAATACTTTTTTCAGTTGCTTTTTTTACAAATTTCAAAACATCCCACCAATTTTCCCGGAGAAACCGGAGAGAGAGGTTGTAAGCTAAAAATAAAGGTATATATCAGAATCGTAGTGGCTTATTCTGAACGCCGAGTGTGGTCTATCACAACGACTGTTACGCCCAGTAAAGTCAGTGTTCTTAATCCCAAACTTGTAGACGAAATCTTGTATGAAATTTTAAAGTACTGTAGTTCCCTGGCCGTAGAAAGGGCTGTTGGCCTGGGCGGCATTCCAAGGATTTGATCCCCGGCACGCGCTCGTGATTAGCGCGCGCCACTTGCCAATAAACCCTACCTCACAGAGCAATTAAAACATGAGACATACTGGATACGACTCCCTCACGCTCCTTGCGGGCCTCGTCAACAAGACTACCCTGTCCGCCCATCAAGCCACGTACATTCTTGATGACTTGCACGTAGAATTCATAACAAGGCAAAGCGCGTTGATTGTAAAAACCATTGTCGAGTATAGGCTCGACTATTCATGATAATATAGCTCCTGAACTGGACGTCGCTATCTATCCGCGAAAACGTCGTCGAATATCTCCGAGTAACAGTTAGTCATAACTTTTCGTAAAGGATGAGTAACAACTTTCACTCCACAAGGCAAGTTCCTAGATTGGTTACATCAGATCGAATCCCGTCTCGGCTCACATTTCTTTCATGCCTCCCATTTAGGTTCAGTGGTCAGCCAGACCACAATGACTTTGACTTGTACAAGGGTAAACTCCTTCAACGGACTAGTGTTAAAGCTCAATGCAAAGAGTTTAATGAAGGGTAGCTAGAAATTGGTTTGTTCAGTTCCCGTCTAAGGGCAAACGGAAGTTGAGCGATCTCTTTGATAAAGAAAGAAAATTTTGCGAAACAACATAACCTTTGAAGAAAACACGAAAAAAAAATAAATCAAAGTGAATATAAACAAACTGACGATTTAACTACTGTCGTGCTGTTCCCCGGGCTTCCTTAAATACCCAGGGCTACGATAAATCCCTCAAACGAGTAGGATTAATACGCCTGACAGGACAGAACTGGGTCCGACCGATGCTGATGCTCGTATCGCTTCACTTGCGAAGTACAATACGAAGCAAAGAGGCTGATATGAAGCAGCTGCGGTGCTGCATCATGAGTAGGCACATGTAGCGGCAGGTACCGTAGCGGTTACGGCACGATGCCAATGGGAAACTCGTCCGAAATCGCTTTCTGAGTCGTGTAGAACAAAGGCTTTTTTGCAGGTTTTTGACCGTTTCACTTCGCTTTTTCGCTATTTTCACACTATGTAGCACGGCTGTTACCGTTTCAGACCGAGTACCAAATTATCGTGCCTTATGCCTTTAATAGACAACGGCGCTTCCATTGGTGACCGAGAAGACCCTCAGCAAGAGCAAATCGATGGTGCTCGATGTTAGATACTAAGAGCAACCTCCTACAGCAAAAGAGATAGCAGCAGACAAAAAAGTAATGCAGTAAATACAGTACAGTAAGTAATACAGTACAGCAATTGAGCGTTTGCTGAGAACCCGATGAAGAACTTCAACTTTTAACGACTTGCAGTTGTCGTGGAAAGCAACGCCCCCGTACATTCAGTAGTGACGCAGAATGAGGCTTGTGTGGCACTCTCTATGGAATTGGAAGCGCTCTGATAGGCGCTTAATGGAATCGGACGAGCCATAGAACAACCACCGACTTTGTTCTCAAACTAACTACCGTCGTTAGGAGGGTAAATGGACACGTGGAGTATTGGGAACAGTGAACCGGTACTCTTTCCGCACCTTTTTGACTGAGACTTGGCAAACAGTTCCCGGTGGTTTCAGAGAGATGACTACTATCAAAAACTACACGGTACGGTGGAAAAATATATCGCTTCACTTGCATTTTCTTCGGAATCGAATTCCACTTAGCTGGAAGAAGACTCACGTACCCCTATGTCTATACTAGTATCAGAGCTTTCTCAATCAATAACCACACTAACTGAGCCAATGAAGGATTCAGAAAGAGCTCAAGAAAGAAGCCAAGAAATGATCTGCCATTAAAATGATGTAATGCGAGATTAATGCAGGCTTGTCAACCTAGAATGACGCTGTCACTCTTGTTTCGTGCTTTAGCCAGCTGTGACGACTGGATGAGGTGCACTGCCATTTAATGCGAAATAAGCTTTCAAGTTGTCTTCCCAAGCGAGTTTGAGGAGATAGAAAATTTACGCAATTCCACAGAATTGAATGTTCCCGTATTTCACTGTTCAAGGGGGTCTTTGTCCGAAAATATCCGAAATGAAAGTATGAATACTTGACTTCTCCGCCATTCCAACATTATCATTATTTTTGGCTATGATACAGAGTACTGCTGGGACCCGCTCAAGCTGGTGGTGGTGCTCTGTGTGATCCTGATTTTTGTTGGTTGTTAGATACAGTTTTAGGCCCGGACTATCATTTGAAAAAAAGAAGCAGACAAAATAGTCATGAACGGCCCATGTGATACCCTTGTTTTCGCAGTCTATTCTGAGTATCAAACGGGCACACCAACAGACGAGAGGAAAAGACACTGAGCGCTGTGGTGGGAGATTGGATAACCATCCGAAGGACAGATAGTCTTACTCGCTGTCAGAAAATGCTGGACGCTGGGGGGTGTGTAGTGCTGACACAGCAGTGTCATTTTTCTACTAATTGCTTCACTCACTTGCCAGCTTCCACCAATACTGCAGAACGGGTTGCGGTCGCTCACACCGGTACACCGGGTGTGTAGCAACAGAATCGTCCGGTGCAGCTGGGGAAGATCGGGGCCTGCGACTCATACTTTCGGCGAGAGGACGAAGCGTGCTTCTGGCGGTTTGACTAGGGTTATTGAAGGGAGGTAAATATTGATATCACCCAGGATCGAGTCTTATGTTCAGTTACGATTAAAATTTTCAGTTAGAGTATGAAAAATTTCAATAGAGCACGAAATTCATTCGAGTCTTCAACATTTGCTCCATTTTGTCATTTTTTACAGCAGCCCACAGAAAAACTTGCCCATCCGTCTAATTAATAGTGACGCTGGCTACCGTTTATTTTCCTGCAGTTGCGTTTATGGGAACCGCCAAATAACGTGTTTATATCAAGAAGAATCATCATTAATTTCAAGTTACTGATGAAATCGTCTAAATTGCTGCTGATCTAACGCTGTAGTACAATAATTTGTTCCAGTTCGCAAACTTAAGGCTTAGCAAATCCTCGTAAATGACCTGCTGTTGCATCTCGCACGCGCATCGCGCGCCTGCTGCGGGCTTCCACGACTTCTGTTGCAACATCTCCGTTCCGACGCTAAACTCATCTCCCTTGGCCCGCATGTGCAGCCAACAAGAACAACGACCATGTACCAACAATATTGCTAGTCTGAAATTATTCCCACATTTTGTCACAGACAATGACGCTGCTATAGCATAAGATTACAAGGCAATTAGAGCTTTAGCAGCAGATCCTTCCAGACCAACTTAATCTTTCGAACGTTCCTGTTCCACTTGGAAATACCTCTCAGAAGTCTCGAGAAAGCCGAATAGCATTAAGAAGATAGGCAGTCCATGCCAATTGCATTTCCGCTTGAAGCGAACCCGTGTCATGCCGAGCAAACAGCCGTGTTTCTCAAAATTCCCCCCCCACCTCAGTTCGAAATACCGAACAGATCAGGAAGTGTTTTTGGCCCCTCCCTAATCAGCTTCATACAACCAGGGACCCCTGGTCGATGTAGCCATTTGTAATGAAGCCTGCACCACAAATACTTTTTCTTAAGCTAATTTCAAATCTGCTTGCAAAATGTGGCGAGGTTTATCTGAATGGAATTAGGAAAGCCTTGTCCCTTGTGCTCGGGGGACTGGTGAGCCACTGAACACGAATATGACACTCCATCAGCACGAAAACATTTCTGTGGTGTGTGACGGGCCTTGATGAGCCGTGGTAAGAGAGCATTGCCAAAAACCTGCATGATCCCCATCAGAGAGACGCTCAGCAAATTTAGAAAACAGATCGGAAATCAGGGCTAGAAAATGCATCTGATTGTAAAGGTCCCATCACAAGCGGCCGCTTCGACAAGTAGGACTTCCCTTGTAAGCTGATTAGGGCTCCAAAGACGCTGAGTGCTTCTGAGACACAAATTGCCCTATGTCCCCATTATTTCATCGCTTGACGCTCGTTCTAGGGCTGTCGTACTTGGATGATACACTACCATACGGGGGAGGGGCCAAAAAAAGGAAGTCACTTTTCTTCCTTGACTTTCGAGGCGCTATAAGTACACTTTATCAAATTCTGATCGGACATTTCTACCACCATATTAAAGAGCATATTAAATACTATCATGATACTCCGCCACAGCCTTCTGGAGGAGCGCCATCGAGAGATTCTGCCACGCGACCGTGAGTGGGTACCTGAGTTCAGCGAGATAGTTGATTTCTCCGCCACTGTAGACCACCCTGTTGAGCTCCGCCCGAACCGGGTAATTGAGGGGTTCAGGTCAGGTGACCTACTTGATATTCCATCTTCTTCAGGTACTCAACGTCCTTCCATTCCAAGTGGGCGAGAGTTTTTCCAACGCCCTTCGAATCCACGTGGTGTCGCCCAATCCTGTAGCAGTACAAAGTTTCCAAGAAGGTACGGGTGACGACATGTAGGGAGGATATTCTTCTCGAGTTGCTCGATGTAACCGCCAGCGCTCACCTTCAGTCCGGGTCACGAAGAAAATATCGGTCTTTCCATTCCAGGTACGTCAGGTCCACACCATCAACCCGCGCCTTGGCGACTGGTGAAGATGATGTCCTAGACCGTGGTTGTCGGAGCTGCTCGATGTTGGAGGTCTTCCAGATCGAGAGTACTGGTCTCCAGGTAGCTATCCATGGGTGACTCCATACTAGAAGTTTCGCAGCTGTTTGGAGGTCATGAATTAGTGTCTTCTCCAGTCAGGCTGCAACTGGAGATGACTTCATATTTTGGTGTACATGAAGCGTGGCCAGCTCCTGCTTATCGAGGAACATCTTGGGTATCTTCCGCCCTGGTACTCGTATCCACGTCCTCTGTCTGGGCTGCGAAAACTTTGCTGATATGTGACTCGGTCGAAGTGACTTTTTTTGCCCCCCCCCCCGTGTATATTCCGCAGTTGAAAGCAACCGAGCACTAGGTTCAATTAGTACTTTAGCAGAAAGTGGATTGTACTTTACTCTCTAACTATACTTAGTCATGACATGAAAAACTTGCTTGGTTGCTATAAAGCAACCATTGTTGCCGCATTGAAAAGCATCCAACGCTTTCGATGAAATTTGCTCCCCATGGGCTATTATTGTTCGCTTGACATCAAGAGCTACCCTTATTCCTATCATATATTATCCGATGTGGTTACCAGTTAGATCTTCTTCGATCAGCAGTATAAATGGACTGTCCAGTCTTTCCGACATGCACTGTGGAATTGGAGCCCCACTGACGAAATGACGCCTGTCAAATGGCACCTTTGCGCATCACTGCGAACTTCATTGCACGGGATCCTCATAGTTACACGGGCGATCAGGTAATGTCTCTTGAAAAATTATGTGCTAATTGAGCGCACATCTTGGATAATTCAGCACCATTAAACTTTTTTTACTTCAAAATTTCCAAATTTTTCTCCAGAAATTTCGTCTGCTGAGCGATTCAAGTCGCGTTGACGAAGATGACATTCGTTTGCGCTTGCGCCACACCTCTTGCACGAAGACTCGAAAAACTCTCATGAAAGGGTTATTTGATGCCCTGATCACGGATACTAAGGCCATTTAGCGCTCTGCTAACGCCGACCGTGAGAGCTGGAGTAATGCCCTCCCGCCGGACTCAGGCCTTGCACAGATGATGCCGGAAGAGTGTCATTTTTGTCTTCAGGGATTCACACTAGCCCTGGGAGCTAGTTTCTAGCCAACTACACAACTTTGTTCCAGATTCTAAAAAGCCTATGCGTTGCGTGGTTCTTGCCCTTTAGTCCTAGTCTATCGTAAGATGAGGTCTTGAACTTAAGGCTTAATTGACTTCACACACTCCAGTTAACTTCGAGCCTTTTTTTCTGAAAAATGAACTGCCGAATCATCCCCAAGACTGTAAGGTACATAATACCAAAGGTTGTTTTCGCCCGTCCACTTTGCGTTCACACCTGCTCACAATTGCGGCCTTCCTCAAACCCTTTCGGAAAATTCATCTTGCCATTCCCATCAATCTGCTTTCCATTCATCCCTGCTCGACTTGCCTAACAATTAGAAACGATATTTCCGTTCAAAGAACAGTCACTGAGGGTCTTGTCGATGGTATTCAAGCCGTAGGACCAGCGGTAGTCGGCTTTCCCTTTTTCTCGAAGTCAGGGCAAAATTTTGAATAAAAACTTGCTTCTAAGGGTAGATTGAGCTCCTGAACGCGGATATACCACTCGTTTCTCGCGAAAACCATTGTGGAGCGCGTTACGAAAGCGACATACTCAACTAATCTCGGCATGAAGCAATTTGTAGACTTTGATCCGCCAGCCATATTAGGCTCTTCTCCGCCAGCTCTTTCTAAACCTGCTCTTCAAAAGGCGAAACTGAAACTGAGCTTGATTTCACGATCTGTCATTTCTAAGGCACAGCCACTACCACTGCTGGGAACGCTGAAGCCTCCTTGCACACTAAATGTAAGTTTGCTACCATGTGACGAAATGTAGGACATCGCGAAGGACGACCTCTGCATACATGACTCCTTTCAGAGAGAAGACGGCAAGATTTCGGAAGCGGATTTGGACGTATATCTAAAAAAACATTTGATGATGCCAGATGATGAGACGGTTTCTACACGAATAGCCACATCGACCAGTGTGTTAAAGGTACCGGTTATTGGCAAGATGCCTACAGGAAACTCGTCCAAAATTGATTTCTAACACATTGAGAACGGAGGCTTTTTTCGCAGGATTTTGACCGTTTCACTCCGTTCTTTCGCCATTTCCCCACTATACTAGCATTTTAGGCCGAGCACCAAATCATCGTGCCAACTGCCATTAAGTGAAGCTGATGTGTACTCGATCTCATCAAATACAGCCAGATGGGAGGGGAGGGGAATTAATTGCCAGATGACGATTTGCGACGTGACACGGCTTTGCTTCGCATTTTGGACTTCCAAACTGCGACACACTGCCCTAAGTTGAGCTTTTATCGTTTACAGTCATTGAAAAGCACATTCCCCGATCGCATGGCGTATGAATTCCCTTCCGGGTGTAAGGCGCGCAGATTTCCATCCGCATATGATGCCCCGATTTTTCCGCTCCAAAGTGCATAGCAAAGCATGACTAGCACCATTGCGATGCACATGCCCTGGTTACTTGGCGCCAAATAGAACCAGCGTCAGAAATAGATGTCATATTCGTGATCAGGATGTCAAATAAACCCCATACAAGTTTGTAGCGCCCATGGCTGCTATTGAAGCCAGATTGCATCAGCTCTAAAATCGAAAGCGTATTTGTGATCAGTGCACTGGCAATCAGAGGCGAAGTTTCAGCAGAAATTCCTGAGATTCCATGGATAGTTCAATAGTGCCAGTTATTCCAGAGGCGCATTCGTAGAAAGTTCGTCCTCCACCTTCTTTGTCTACGCAAGCATTACT
>MU931234.1:0-20544 GCA_036418165.1 Cooperia oncophora
TGTTTCCCAGGTCTACAACTTGGGCTTGCAATCGCGGAAAAAAGCCTCCGAGTTGGTTCCAATCTTTCAATTCTGTGGTGGGTGCAGACAACTCTAATGCAGTGTAAGGCCGTGGTTCTCTAACATTCACTGCGTCCATGCAGTCAGCTTATAATGAACGGATGTGCGCGTATTTCCTCTTCCCAGTGAGCAGAAGCCGTTTTTCATACTCATTAGGGTAGTGCTTCAAAGCTCTCATCAGCTCACTATTTTTGTAAGATAACTATTGTTGTTGAGCCCAGATACTGCATTCTGCCGGCTGGATCTTCTTAATTTATTGGTCTATATTGCACCTCTTTTTTGCGAACGACAGCTTATAACGTGCACGGTCCTGCGGTTGAGTCCCAGACAGATCCCCTTATGCCAACAAACCTTTTACCCAAGTCATTCAATTGTTACCAGGTTTTTGGGAGGGTAATACCACGCTCTCCTTCGGCTGTCCCCGCAGGTCATTTTAGCTGGATAGGTCACTACGATTCTGAATAAAACCTGAATGCGTGCTGCATCCCAAAAGGGATTGAATTAAGGGCAAAAACTCCATAGCTCCGGATAGGTGTCACTGCATGTGCTACGCCACACGGAAGATAAGAGTCCGTGGCTTAAGTTCTGCTCTTCAGTGAGCTACTGTACTGTGCCAGTATTTCTTTTGCTCGCAGATCGTTCAGATAGCAACTAGTAAAAACAGTCTGGCGTGTGGTGGGCTTTTGAGCGATTCCTCTCCATTAAATTATTCTCATTGACGAGTTAATTGCGCCTACATATTCAGTTATATAGCAACGCGTACCACATCTTGTGCCTTATATATATTTTCTGGAGCATCTGCACGAGTTTTATCGAACATCTTTCCAATCTTTCCATTTTAAGCTTGTAACATTAACTCTTGGCGCCATTGATGTGTACAAACAACTACGACTGCCGTTTGAAGTACATATTCTCGGTATCGGGGTAATTTGGCAGTGACAAATGGATTTAAATCATTTCATTAGGAAAGGGCACTCCCTGAGGGTATAAATACAGTATTTCATTTGGTTATCATCAATGCTATTCTAGCTATCCTTGGTGAAAGAAGACCAGAATGACTGATGCGACAATGTGAGAAAATAACTACTTAATGAAAAAAATGAGAAAAATGAAAAAAAATCGAGAAAATGATTAGCGATTACTTCTTGTTCCCCAAACTGAAAAAAGGCTATAGTGGAAAGCGATGACAAGCAAGAGCTGAAGGCGGCAACTAACGCACATTTTGGGGACAAGAAATGAAAATATTTTTATGGAGTATTTAAAAGTGAGATTCCCGAGCAAAAAAAGTATTGGTGTTATGGGGGACTACACCGAAGCCCAAATTTATTCAGAAGTTTCACCTCTCCCCTCACATCTATACCGAGAATGCAATGAACATCCCTCGTAGGTTCCAGGACCGCACAATACGGAGGCGAAGTGAAGTTATAGGGGCCTTAGAGGGTCCATCAAAATAATTCACTGGTGTAAACTAGACCGCAATAAAGGTAATAACCTTGCTTAGAACTAAGAGGAAGGAGCTTCGAAGCTTCGGATGGGGGAACAACGTTCTGAAGAGGTACTTCTATTTGATTATGTTATTTGCAGTTGTGTATTAAGGAGTCCCTTGAACGCCCTCTCAGAGTTATTAGCTCCGCGAAGTTAGAATTCCAAGAAGTCTGATCATATTCCAACCAGCAAATACCGCTCGAAACAGTTGGACGGGGCGGGGGAGAGAGACATTCAGCACTGTCGCTGCCTCACCAGTTTCGATTTTCGAGTCTCACTCTGATGGAACCTGTGCACTATTGTGAAGCTCGTGAAGCCACCATGATAAAACATGTTAACTCTTGTAAGTTCATGAAACGGCTCTCTAGATGGTTCCCATGTCGTAACGTGCATATGATGCCCCCCCCCTCCTTCACGGAACTGAATAATGCTGAGCGGAAGTAGTATCTCCGGGATCCCCGGGAAGGTAAACTGGTAGCCATTATAGTCAGCAGAAATTAATTTTTTTTTGCAACAACTTCGAATTTTTGGAAGGTTCACTATTCAGATGTAGGAGCACTTTTTCCCCCTGTTTTTTCTTACAACCAGCTAATCACGGTTGCCTACAATCAATAACGGTTTATTTTAACCTGAAGTAATTATTGGATGTTTTCTTTTCGTAACAACTGTTGCCTTGTCAAAGATTGAATCACCTGGCCCGCTTTTAGAGTGGGGCATCGAAGTGGCGGTGTAAGTACGACCCTCCCTAAAATTCCGTCCTCAAAGTACGATTCCCATTTCCCGTCCTGAGTAACATCTTGTCGACTGCCGATTTTGCTGAAAATTTTGATATTCTTTCGAATAGCGAGGGAGGCAAGGTCCTGTTCAATTAACTATCATAAATATTAGTCACGTAGCAATTTTGCTGCTCCACCAACTAGAGGGTACACAGCGCGCGTGCAATGGATACATGAACGATCTGGAAACTGCCCGGAAAAAGTTTACCAAGGCCACTCACGACCCCATCCTCACCGATCGAGCGATCGAGTACGTCTCCCTGATGGGATTTTTCCAACGTTGCTGTACTCTGCTTCCTAGTCGTTAACGTCTCGTCGCCGATCGTCGACCTTCGCCATCATAAATTTCTTCTTTCTCGACATTAATAGCCTCTAATTATAGTTCCGCCTCGAGTTTCGTAATTTTACACACCCATGCCCAGCTAACTGAAGAAAATAAAAATGAATAACTATTAGGATAGGCCCATAAGTAATGGGGACTTTTCTCGAAATTTCACGGTCTGGGTTTGAAAAAGTTTTGTCCTCAAGTTGCCAGTGTTTGCAGAGAATTTCTCGCCTTACAAGATAGTCTTCCTGTTTTTTTTTTTTAAATTTGCTTTCAATTGAATTTCAAGTGCTAAAATAAGAGCTTCAGTTTAACGAGATTGGGAATTTTTGACAGCCTTTCCTTTCTACATCTAATTAACACGTTCAGAACAGCTGAAACTGGTGTGATCTACTTGATTTTGCTCTTTCATATGTTCATTTGGCATCATATTCAGGTATAAGAACGGAAGGTATCAGAACGTCTTAGGGAATACAAATATTTCATAAGAAAGTAAAAGAAATTGCTGATTATCGGTTTGAAGTATCGAAATTATGCGTAATATTCGTACAACGGCGGTCTGGAATGTGTTCACCGTACCGTCCCATCCTAAGTATGTGGCCGAGGAGTCTGTCTCTTAGAAATGCTCATAATGGTTTAAGCGTTTTAAAGAAATTTCAACCCCTTTGGCAAGCATCGAACCTGATGCCCTACTGACTCCACCTGACAGCTGACTGGATCACGAATCACGGAATTCACACCAACGAATGAGGGAGTGATGAATGTCATAGATGGTTTCCACATTCTCATTGAGCATCACCTTCACTAAGGAACGATGGGAGAGGTGCAAAGAATGGTGTATGGGTTCTGCAGGCACTCGCTCCCTGAGAGGGCGCCCTCCGCGATGCACATGTTCAAGGTCCGAATTCCCACATGTGAGTTGTTTTGACCAACTTCAAGCCGTTTTCTAAGAACCATCGTACCTTGCTCACATATTTTTAGCTTCTTCTGCAGTTTGAAAGCTAGATCAAAGCCAAAATGTTGTTGTCAAAAACTCACATTTTTGTCGACCCGACACTCTATTTCAATGAAAGAAATACCGGAAAATATTCGAAAAATATCAAGAAAAAAAGTAGGAAGGCAAACCATAAAAAAAACCAACGTAACCATACTGCCTTGTAGAGCAGAAAATCGTCTATCAAGTAGCATAGGGAACATTAGGAAAATCCTCACTGTTAGTATGAAAAATTGTGCAAAAAAACGTCATTACTTATGGACCATCAATATATGGCCATTGATCGCCGCTCTGATTATCCATTCTTTTCCTAAAGTATGTGGCAAGAGAATCGTAATTCGCCGCGCCAGTGGGCGTCGCGTGCGACGTCGCGCCGCTAATGACGACGATTTTAGGTGGTATTGGTCGAGAATAGACAATGTATGACCAAAAATAGACATAAGTGTCTACCATGTCCTTGTTTACATGAAATCCGATGCTCCAGAGTAGTGCGAATTTAGGAAACGTCGCACCCATTGCTGCGTGCGACGAAGCGGCAATTTACGATTCTCTTGCCCGTCTCCCCTTTTCCTATATACTTGAGAGCGATGAGGCGTCAAAAGCTTTTTTTGCACCATATTGACATTGCGCCGTCAGTTGGTTTTTAGTCAGCAACCTGATATTTTTAGGTGATTCTTGCTACTGATTGATAGGAGGCTGAGACACTGCAGTTTACTCGGATGGAATGCAAGTGTGTTGCAAAGTGTTGAGCCCATTGCTCAACTCTCCATATTCGTATCGAAAGATATTACCTAAGGGGGTGAAATCCTTTCCAGTTGTGAGGTGCACAGGTCCGCAGCCCACGTTCCAAATAACTTTCTGCTGCTCCTAGAGGCTCAGTTTACAACGGAGGAAATGAGGGTCGTACATGAGCCTAGTATTGGTATGTGAATATCCGTCTAGAAAAGCAAAAAAAGCCGGGGTATGACCTCAATAAGATCGAAATTGCTCACTGTGCGAGCACATTGCAGAGAAAATGCGCGTTCGAATGGGCTCTTCCTGTTGCTATTCCAACAATATCAGCCCTTTTCAGTATCGTGGAGCTTTCATAAACGCGAGCCCTACCACTTTCACGAGCCCCACCATTTTACTTTTACAGCAGCCCATCGCGATTGAGAAGTGGGCGGGACCCGGCACCATGGGCGTAGGATCACTTGCTTTTACCGTCTTTTTCTCTCACATTCTCATAATATACGCTAGAAATCCCTGAGATGGGGTAGGCGTGGCCGCCTAGTACAACTAAACGTGACGGTGGTTCTGCTTCTGGAGAGCTCTTTTCTTTTTGACATAACTTGTGGTAGTGTCTCTCTCCAATACAGAACAAGATGACAGTTGACTCGAAATGGATCACCCCACGAGTAACCCATTCTATGCCGTGTTCAAATGCCACGCCTACTCTGTCTCAGGGATAAGGAGTATGTATGCGCGATTACAATCGCCTGTGATTTTATGTACAATCGGCTGTGATCTTATGCTGAAAGACAGAACGTTTAGTTATCGTACTATTTGGGTCCGGATCTTTATCAGGTCAATCGCACACTCTTCCTTTGCATTTCGCTCCTTGATTGTGCAGCTACGTGCTCTCTCTCACCTGTCTGTTTTCTGGTCTCTTGCTCGCGCCCTTGATATCCCTTTGCCTCTCGCTTCTGCGCATAGTCCTCTAATCCCGAGAACCAACCGCATCAATGAGGGTTTCATCTTGGCCATTCCAACCTTTTTTTTTTGCTTTCTTCCCTTCCTTTTTGCTACTTCTACTTCACTTCCAGTTTACCAGTTTTCACCTAGCAGTTCATATTTGGCCTCCTGTATCCGCGTTTACAATCGCTGAGCGTACCCTCGATAGAACAAGCGTTTTTTGTTTCGCCAAAGACGGACGAGCTACCTTGATGTTATAGATAAACCCCGTAAACTATGCATGCTATTGTTGGTGTACGCTAATTATAAGCGGGTTTAATTACTTACTTCCCTTGGCTTCTTTTGTGTTGTCTGTTCTTCTGTTCTGTAATTGCTATCACACAGGTTTTATGTCATGAGTTATGTCGCTTCAAAGCATCCGTAGGCGTTCTTCCTTGTGCATGTGGCTTGAACCTCAGTCTCTTCTCCCACTTTCGCGGCTTCTCAATATGTCACAATTGCGCTGCGGCCCTTATAATTTTTAGTTCTGACCCTTCACTAGTTGCTCTGCCTACCAGAACGGCCATTTTCTGCCTACAAATTCAGTTTTTACACCGTGTTTTTCTTTTTTTTCACCGTTGGATGGTATTAGCATTGGATGACGCGAAGAAACGACTAGTGAGCTAGAGGAGCAGGACGTCGCCACGCTGGTATAAAACGAGATAAGCCACTAAGTGTAGGACCGGAATTTTTCGAAAAACTACAGTAGCAGCTTCGTTGCAGGACCAGCTACCGTACTCTCGGCATGCTATTTTCAGAATTTTCAACTGGCCTAATTTCGCGTGCGCCTTCTTCTGAATTTAGGGTGGTTGATATACGTTTCTTGGATAGTGAAGAGAAGTTTATCAACTTGAACAAAATCTTTTGTAGGTTTCAGTGCCGGATATGAAGGCAGTTTTCCACGAGACTAGCTAAGGAAGTGTTATGTGGACATTAGAAGTTTAAGCTTATAACGATATGCGGAGTTTTAGAATGGATCCTGAATAGCCCAGGATCCATTCTAAAACTTCGATCATTTTTGATTGCTTCATTCAGTGACCTTAGGCTAGAATACGTACTCGGTCGCTAAGGCGTTGAGCTGTTTATGTCCTGTTGCTTAGTATGGATCTAGATTAACCCCTGAAAAAATCAAATGGAAATGGGCGGGTAAATAACTTTGGCATATTGAACTGTTCCTACACAATCTCCCGAAATCACACCGGTCTTTAGCGACCTTTTGTGCAAGGTCAGATTTGGAAGACAATCTGCTTTCAGAGGTACTTCGACCTCCTAAACACGAATATCACATACGCTCCGCCCGAAACCGCCTGGCTATTACCGAGTTTTTATCACTTTCGGGAAGAAAAGGTTTGAAACAAACAAAACAACGTGTATAGCGCTAAATGGCGCCAGCGCCAGGAATGAATGTCATATTCGTGATCAGTACATCGGATAACATCTGGACAATGTATCCACGAACAAAAAAATTTTGAGGTGTTGTGGTAGGAGTAGTTCAACAGCGCCTTACCGTTTGTATCACGAGAAATCAAAGCAGGAACCGCAAAACATTAACACATATCATATCTTGCTATTTCCCTCATCCCGTGCTTGAAAATACCAATTTTCCTTCCCTCAAGTTGATGTAAATCCTTCCAAAAGTTTCTATCCATGTAGCAAGTAGGAACGAAAAGGTAATGCTAGGCATATGCATACTGAACCCCACTAAAAGGCAGAAAGACTGTCCAGAATCGTATCATAGTCGTTTTTTTAACGAATGCATATCGCCCGTTCACTCAGAATCCAAAATCGAGCGCATGTAAATTTAGGCCAGCTTAGAAGGCATGCAATGCAACACAGGAGTACGGTAGCTGGTCCTGCAACGAAGCTAAGTACTGTAGTTTTTCGAATAATTCCGGTCCTACACTTAGTGGCTTATCAAAACGAGCAGGTCCGAAAAGACTCGTTTAGAGAGGCTGCTAGTTTAGGAGGATCTTAGGTCGTTACTTAGGAGGATCTAAATAATTTTTCCGCTTCCTTCCTTACCTAGAGAGGCTTGCGACTACAGGTTTGTAGATGAACGCCACCTTCTGCAATATACACATGACATGTGGTCCGCTCTACAACAACTTTCTCACTATTGGGCCACATATTATAGGTGGCCGTAAGCAGAAACTCGAAAAACACAACTGAGTTCCCTGGTTCCCCTTAAGCTTGTTTCCTGACCCACTCGAGCAGCCTTGTCCCGAGAAAAAGCGCGCTAATCCCAAGGAATTCCACACACTAACCCTGCTTATCTCCATGCCCATTCTTCTTTCATGGGACTGATGACACCTAATACTAATCGATGCGAAGAAACGATTTGTGAGCCAGGGAAAGCTCGGAGGTGGTGGCCCTGTCGATTAAAAGACTTGCCCGGGAACTCGTCGGTCGCAGCAACCTTGTCAACCTTTTCGTCTACTTATATTCATCCCCCTATCAAGTTGCTACTAACAAGCGTAAGTAAATAGGCCAGACGGGCAAGACTATCTTAGGTCCCCGAGCCGTCGCGCGCGGCCATCGTGCGGCGATGCCCGGCAAAGTCTCGTTGTGCCTCAGTTTGTCGACTGGGGCACGAAACCTGGGGGTTCCAAATTTTCCCGCTCCTCCAATGCTCAATTGAAAAACCCAGTAGGACAACTCGTCCGTTGGACCGTGCGCCACTCGCCACGCCCACCAGTACGTCTTCTTACGATTATCTTGTCACATACCAAGTGAATATAATAAACACCTCAATAACATGAGGTATGATAACACGAGCGGTGAGGGATGCTCCCATTTCACCTTCTAGGAACGAACTGTTCACGGAACGCCTCGGACTGGCGAGGCATGACCGGCATGAAAAGAATAAATAAGAATGGCATTGTGACAGAGGCTGGTGCATTAGCC
Source organism: Cooperia oncophora (assembly GCA_036418165.1). Taxonomy (NCBI): domain Eukaryota; kingdom Metazoa; phylum Nematoda; class Chromadorea; order Rhabditida; family Trichostrongylidae; genus Cooperia; species Cooperia oncophora. The sequence goes on from MU931234.1 coordinate 8,258, forward strand.
GATTAGGCGAAGGAACGGCGCTCAGGACACTTGAAGACGTCGTCTCTTCTCTCTCCTCAACTCTTCTTCCAGCTTTTCAGTGGGGATAAACATTCCGAGTACTGATAGCTTGTGGCGTTCCCTCAACAACCGAAATCCCCCGTCACAGCCTAAAAAGTGAGCATCGCAAGACTAGCGCCTCGATAACATAAATCTTTGGGAATAATTGGAGCGTCTCAAGCGATGTTACACTTTTTCGTTGCTAAATGGATCTTTGGGAGCGGCATTAATATTCTACAGCTTCGGGCTAGACGAATCAGCAGGTTCTTGGCCTCAAGGAAAGGCAGAACGAGCAATTCATGCCCTTTTGAAACATTTTTCCTTTTTTCCAGAGACCTTGCGACTTTTCGCACTGTTCAGCTTAGGGGGGGGGGTTGCACTATCGCTAGTCTCTTTTGCCAGTTCCTAGTAAGTCACACGTCCCGCCTCGATAGGAGCCGTCTTGTCAAAGCTCATGCTATTGCATAGCTTTGAAGGGACTTACAGGATCTACAGGATGTACCGTGAGTGATCGATGGGAGCCAGCAAAATGCCCCCCTCCAAGCCGCACTATGCCCACTGTTCTTCTCTTTTCGTTGTTCAACAGATCGTGTATTAAGAAGTATGACGATAGAAAAGTACGACGCCCGTGTCTTCTACGAATGAGATACTTCGTAATGCCGTGGCTAAAGGCACTTTCCGCAGTAAACTGAGGCTATAACCTCTCAAACGTTCCAGATGATCCGGTAGGCGATTGCAGAGGCTGCACTGACTTGAAAACTTGCAAAATGGATCACGCAAAGCACTAGTAAACTCCGATTTTGCCAATGAGGCCCATGCCGGTCCTACCTTATCACCGTTGTATAGTACCTAATGTACCTTCTGATCTCTCACCCACAACAACTTCTGTCTCTCTCGGCTTTGCGCTTCGTATCGTCACCTTCTGCGTTTCACTGTTGATCAGGATCACTTCTACTCTCGCCCGCTGATATGTCAATCTGCAAGAGGGGATTATTTGTAGGGTAGTGCTTTTCACTACGTTCCTCTTCATCTACTAAGTCAACTTACACAATAGCCCGATCCCTGTTTGAAGACCTCCGTTATATTACCCTCACTGGTATTGCAGTCGCGCCAGTGTTCTTTTGGCACTATTCAGTTCATATTTACTACCCCAGTTTTGCGAAAACAGGCCGATCTTGATCGACTTTTTTCTAAAAGGGCAGATTTGGCTGAAAGTTAGGTTTTAGGGGTAACTCGACCTCTATGACGTGTAATATCAGTTGCGGTCTAAATCCGCCGGCGCCTGGCGCTCCGCGCCGGGCCTCCACCGCGCACAAACCCTGACTTCACCGGAAATTCCGCTAAAAACGCCGCGTCCCAGGGGTAGTTTGACCTCCTGAATCGGCGCCAGGTACCCTTCTGTCCACCCCAAAATCGCGCCGGCGCCTTATGAAAACCCGTTGCGGTCGAACATTTCCGTAAGCACATTTTGATCACAGATTGCGCATTCAATTTTGGCGGTGATCGCTGATGAGGTTGGCCAAGCCCAGCTGCGATTCGTCGCTCTGCCTAGGCTGGCCTGACCTGAAGGATCGCCTCTTCTCCCAGCGCTCACCCGTTGTGAAAGCCGTAAATGACGTCCTGCTTCCTGATATTCGTGTCAGGGGCATCAAACACCTCATTTATGCAGGTTTTATCGCTTTTGCATGAAAAAAGATTATCGGCGCCCAAATCAGCGCCTAATGGCGCCAAATAGGTCAGGCTGGAGCTGATTAGGGTATCTTATTCAGGATATCAAATTAAGCACCTACCATAGCGAATTTACACCAGAATTTGGTGAGCTACAGCGGCAGGCGCCAAAACACTGGCGCAATTGGACCAATTTGGCGCCGCGATTCCACCAAATTTTCTTTTCCACCAAATCGGTCTATAGTGGTGCCATCTCCAGCGCAGAAACGTGCATATATTCTGATCGAGCACCGACTTTACCTCTGTAGGCGACAGGTTTCAGCAGAAAATTTTTGTTGACTCTTTGGGGCAGTAACAGTGATTAGTGCGCTACCATTTGAGATAAATGTGTAATTGCTGAGTCAGATGAACAAAGGATATGTCTTTCTATATCAGAGCTACTATTTGTCGTCTGCTGAAGCTGTTTGCTGGCCACGCCCTACAGCGTGATACTATCCTCTTTTCCGTGGCAGTCTCCGCCAATTTGGGCGCACGCTCGCCCTGTGTGCTATCAAGGCTCGCTTCGTCCCCTGCCACGAATCGGTGCTCACCTTCACAAATTTTCTCGTTTTTCCAGCTGCTTCAAAAAAATTTGCAAGTTTTGCAGACATTGCTCACTTCTATGCACACTTTGCTGAGCAGACAAGACTATCAGGTACTTGGGGCACTCGAGAGGAAAAACAATTAGTATTCAGGACAAAAGTACGACTGGATTCGCACTTTCTGGTCATTCTGGCACTAGGCTATTGTAGTGTGAGCAATTACGTACGTGAGTAGACTAATAGCGCGCTGATTAGATTACTGTTTCACTGCCTGCTCGCATGCAGTTTGGGTAAACGCACAGAAATCGGTTCAGTATCCTTGCTTGCAAAAGTTTGCTTCCAGTCTATGATAGGTAGACTTCGATGTGTTCGGTTGAGCAGGAACGAACGATGGAAGCGAAAGGGCACCGTGGCTATCCGTCGTTGCCGTAGGCAGTGTAGATTGTTTCATTTTTATCTACGTTCTAGTATTCATTTTACCAACACACGAGTTGCACTGTAATAACTGTGCATTCTGTGACGGAGAGAGTGGGTTGCATTTTACAACTTTACGCCCTGTTTCCCATTGTCGTGAACTCTGCTTCACAAAAGCAGTTCGATATGATCATGGTGCCTCGACGAGCTTGCTCCAACTTTAAAAGGGTTCACAGCTTTCAGTAAGACTTGTAAAGCGGACTAGCCAAGCAGCGAAAGTGCAAAATGCCCCCGTCGCCGAACTGCCCTTAGATATCTAATGAAATTTCGAAGAGGATCAAGGATACGGCCTAGTGCCCATTTCAAAAAGTCGTGACAGGTAGTGAAGGTCGTGTGGTGACAAGTGCCGTGTTCAGAACAACGACCTTGGTTTCAAATCCGCTACCGGATCCCGCTGTCATGTGATGGACCATCCCTCCGGAGTACCCACCGTTGCAAATAATTCTTGCCTTACTTGTTCGTTTATTTGTTTGGCTCTGCTACTATCAGGTTGAAACGAATGTTTTGCAACAATTTTTACAACTTCTTCCAAAAAAAGCAGTTTTGAAAAAGATTGGCCTCTGTTTACAGCAGGATGTCCTTGAAGGATTCAGAATGTTGGCCTCTTGCAAGCTCCTACAGCTTAGAAATCCTTGATGGAACATTCTACTTCTTGGCGTTATTCACACTATGACTTCCTGCCGGCCCCTGAGGTCCTGTTAAGGCGAGAGAGCTAGCACCTGGTAAAGACGACTGTTGTTCACCACGAAACCATGACTCCTTGGTATCAGTGATTTCAGCCTAAGCTAGGCAAAGCTCTTGTCGGTTTCCGGACCGCAGAGATGGCCGTCTGCTCAAGCGTCCAGAGGCGAAACTCAACGCAACCACCCCCATGACAACTGTAGGTAACACCGAGTGAAAAGCAGTTTTCAAGCTTGAGTTTTCCTCCAATCTCGATTATCCTAACGAATTTTCCGCGATGAGTTTCACAAGAGTTACTCCAGTCTGACATGATGCGCGGATTGGTTGTAGCCGGGTTTCTTCCCTCTTTAAAAGCAACACATTTGCGCAAACGATAATTTTCTCCACCACGCATACAATGCTAAGCGAGGGGCGCTTTAGTGGAAAAAATGTTCCGAAAAATAAACAGGAGTGAAACGATCAAAAAATCCTGGCCGTAGCGCAAAAACGCTTTCGTCATCAATGACTTGAAAATCGAATTTCGGCCCGAGTTTCCCATAGGCTCTTGCAACAACCGCTACCCGGAAGATGGCTATGCCTTTTCACACGGGCTCATCATATCCAAATGCACCACCGCTGGCTTTTTACAGTCCCTTTGCGTCAATAATTTTTCTTAGGGCAATGAATCGATTAACGCGTCAAGGTAACGGTCGTCCGGTTGTGTGGGCGGTCAGGCGTGGGTGGACTTCGGGTCGTTGATGCTGGCAGTTTGGCCATTATAGAGGGACTCACTCTGAAAAGGGCACTGCGCAGCGCCTTCTTAGGGGCGCGGTATTCCGTCCTGGCAAACATTTTAATTCTACTCGTTTCTGAAGAATTATCGTGCCATTTGCCTTTACTGAATCAGAAGAGCACCTAACAAAGCAGTAGTTGGCTCACAGAACTGGTTCTCTTACGTAAGCCATTCTCATAGCCTCCACATGACCCCTCAAAGAGGTAAGCTGCTAGGGGGTCTAGAACGGATGTGGTGAGAACGAACGATTTGGCACTGCTAATGGATGCTACTGGATACGACACAGCGGTGGGAATCAGGGCACGCCATCGCGTTGTGATGAGTTCCTGCAAAATACAACCCCTCCTCCTTATTTCATCCCCTCTCCTCATCCTACCTACCACTGTCCTAGATTTTCCTACCACTTTTTCCAGTATTTTTTCAGCATTTCTACTTTATTCTAAATCTCTACTTTTCCCCAAATTTTGCGCTGTAGAGAGGGGGAGTGGGGGGAGGGTATATAACACCAGTGAAACGGGAAAAACCGCAAAAGTCAACAACCGGGAAAAGTTTTTTCCCAACGCCGCAAATTCCTCTCAAAGACAAATACGACCCCTCCCCTTTATAGCGTCCGTGAAACAAGAGAAATCAACTATCAAAAAAATTTTCTCAGACCAAATACGACCCCCTCCCTCGCGGTCAAATACGACCCCCCGTTGTGATATCACAACGATGGCGTGCCCCAGTTGAAATGAGGCTACGCTCAAAGTTTATGGATGTAGGTAAGGTCGGAACTGAATGAAAATCGAAGCAGAGGTGTTAGGAAATGAATACGTACTCAACTTCGCGGTACCTGTTTTGATTCCTGCGCCTTTTCATAACTCGGAGCTCTACACCAGCATCCAGAGGATTTGCTACAGCTTCGAAAATAGTGGTTCTTTGATTGCCGCTTGTCAATAGGTTTTCTGATTTTTTGCTGGCTGAATGAGGGCAATCATTGCCGTCCACATACTGGTCGTTTACCAATTCCAGGCTATCGCGGTCAGCAGAAGCAAACTGCACCTAATTTGAAGTTGGCAACGCCCAAGTAAGACTATTCCACCTGCAGACGTTCTGCAGACACCATCAGCTCTAATATGCTACTTTATTCTTTATTACCTAGGCATATTCTTTATTACCTAGGCACTCTAATTCGCTTGCTTTCCTCGTATAGTATCCATTCCTCACCATGTTGTAAAAGAATCCAAAAATATAACAATAATTTTGATATTGGGTATTGTTTCAAATTGATCCTGATCGTTTTCAAAAGTGCAGCTGAATGTAATGCTATCTTAGCGCAGTTCGGCGACGGGGGGGGGGGCATTTTGTACTTTCATTGCTTCCCTAGTTCCGGTTTACAAGTCTCACTCTGGTGAAACCTGTGAACTCTTGTGAAGCTGGAGCAAGGTCGTCAAGCCATCATGGTAAAACCTGTCAACTCGAGAAGAGGCTGTCTAGATAGGTCGACACGTCGATGGGAAGTAGCAAAAGTGCAAAATGCCCCCCCCCCCTCCGTCGCCGAACAGCGCTTACTATCTCTTTGCCTAGTTTGATCGGTAGGAATTCTTCGCTGCGACTGACAATGTCTGAATTCGATGCTCTAAAAGGACAGTGCCATAGAGAGAAGAACATTTGACATTGATATTTACAAGCCAAGCGTGGTCAAAGGTGCCTACTTAATACGAAAAGACATAACTGTGCTGATAAGAGTTCAACTTTAACGCTTTTTCTCGCGAGCCAGCTAGGTTGATGGAAGGAACTTTACGCAACTCTACAGCAATTTCAAAGCGAACCTAACCTCAGTGGCTCACACACCGCTAGGAAATGTTCTCTTAATAGACGCTGAACCGTCTTTCGGCCGTTCGCAGAAGCTAGGATAGCTCTGAAAACGGTGTTCATATGGGAAGTAAGCCACCGCATGGAGAAGAAAATTACCCTAGTAGTGTAGTAATGAATGTGGAACAGCATCCTCGAACCGGCACTGCTTCCGTGGTCGTTTTGTTCTAGTTAGCCCACTGCCATTAGCATCTCCGTGGACAACAGGCCAGCCACACATCCAACCATAGCCAGACGCGCTACCTGTCTGCGCCGTTTCGCTTTTGGTTGTTCTCTGCCGCTGTGTGTGGTCTCACAGCAGGATCTTCTTGCCTACTCAAGTGCTGTCCCTATAGGATAAAGCCGCGAGTATGGAGGTGGCAACTGGGTGTTAATACCCTCCAGTCCCGTTGTTGTTTCTATAAAAGTGGGTGGAGTTTGACCTTAGGGGCGGGGCTTGTGTGACTATCAGGTCTTTAAGTGGCAAAAGAATCGCTTTTTCAATTTTTTCGAATTTTTAAACAAATAAGTTCGTCAAAGAAATCTTGAAATCTCCAAAATGGAGGATGGCCAAAGGGGCGGAGCCGCTAAGCTGAAATACCTCAAAAAATTTGCCTCTATGTGCAGATCGTATCTATGCAAAAGTCGGTCCGAACAATGATGGAACGCGAATAAAGTGTACAAAATGGGCAGTTCTCAAATAAATCATCCATAAAGAGGGCGGATTCGTCTGGCGGGCGGAGTCGAGTTGGTCCTTTTTTAAAAACTATAGTATAAAATGCATTCAAGTGTCTATGTGCAATTAGAAATGAAAAGTGTGAAAAAACTTCAGCACCACTGCAAGCGATGCAGTTCCCCTCACGCCAGTAGGCCCCGGGGACCCCGGTAAAAAAAAAAAAATTTCAGTTTGGATAGAACAAGCTCTCGGATTAGGTGTCAGGGAACATGAAGCTGAGGTAATAGTCCAAGACCTAATCATACGAGCATTCCGCCGAAATGCCTGGAGGATCTTCGTCTAATGAGAAAACCAGCTCTTTCCAGCATTCAATGTACAACTTCTCCAAACTCCCATTTAGGGAAAATATAGCCTGTTCCAAACGGCGCTTCCGAATTGGCGTAATGAAGGAGGCGTGATATCGCAGAGAAACACAGGCGGCGTTTTCCACCAGACTGGGCCTGCCGGCGACTGTGGCTCTTCCCCTTCACTCTTCCTTTCGTTTGCAAGGATAACCGCTGACATTTAGCGGATCAATGCATTTGTGTTGCGCCTTACGTAATATCATCATGCTTTTTCGATCGTGACGATGCTCGTTTAGCAGCCATGCTTACCAGATTACAGCCACAGTCTCTGTCCCCTCAAATGAGTGTGCGGTTAATGGGAACGGGACTTGATTCCATTCATCTGCTGTTAGATTGCTTGAGAGAAACTTCTTTCCATCTTGCTTTTTACAGTTCATTCCTCTCATTCTTTGGACTAGCATTAGTTAACGGATGATGAAGACAAAATGGGCAGTCGCTTCACGTGACCAAACTGCTTAAGAAACCGGTCTTCTGGGGCTTCGTTCAGCGAATGAGCAGCCATCTGAATACAGTACAAAGGGGCTCGTGCTAGCATATCTCTCAATCTAAAAAACTTATTAGAGTTTTCCGACTAATCAAATGAAGCTTAAAATTGGCCTAGAGCGCCAGATTTCCTTGTTCACTAGCCTCTGCACATTGCTCTCCAGAGCCGAGTAATCCTAGAAGCTCGGGTCAATGATTAGAAACTATCCAACTGGAGCACTTCCGAGCACCACTCTTGGAGAACGTCTGAGGTGGTCCTTGAAGTTATATCGTGCGTCTTCTGTGAGCACAACTGCCGATCTCATCTCGATCCTCATCTTATCTTAGCAGCTCTTTTCCAGCTCCAGCAGGTCAACGGGGCTCTTTCCGAAGAGCTTCGAGTTATATTGACTTATTACCGCACCATAGGTGTGAGTAACGTTCTCCACCGTGCAAACAAACTAAAACACTGTCAGATCTCCACATAGTCCTAGTGTGACCCTCCGAATCAACCCCTCTCCCCTCTAGCGTCTGTACCCCAAACCCTGTTTCTTACGGACGAAGCGCTTCAGCAAACAGACAAATCCACCAATTAGGGTCTAGAGGTCGGTGAAACGGGGTATTGCAAAAGCCGCTGCTGTTTCGTTCAGTTTGGGTTCATATAAGGAAGAGGGAAGGCGAAGCATGGTAAAACTTTGGCCATTGATCAATGCCCTTGTTTCGCGTTCTGTTTCCATTTAGAGTCGTAATGCGCTCTCATGAACGCGATGTGCCCTATACCAAACAAATGGACCTTGCGGGGGCAGCGATGAAAGTTAGTTAGAGTTTTCATGCAGACAAATTCGGTCGCGCAATTTTTTTCACTGCCTTGTAGGGGCTAGGCGGTAGCCGAACCGGGATTCAACTTCAGGACCGTGCGTTCCAAACGGCCCGCTTAACAGTACACCTCATCTGCCCTCAGAATTGGTTTATCCACTCAGTTGATGCAATAAAACACCCTGCAAACTATATACGAGCCCTCTTTCTAACCTACTCTTACTGAACGATGATTTGCCGCGCTTTTGTCCAGAAGAGATCATCACTTTGACCGTAACGTTTTCTTCAACTGCTTGAGGAGATCTCACAAACCTCACGGCTGAGAATCTCCGGAGCAGTCGGGTAAAGCGCTTAAAGGCACATTCCGCGATAAAATAAGGCTATGACCTCTCAAATGTGTCGGACGATCCGGAAGGCGATTTTTGAGGCTGCGCTACTTTCAAAATGTGAAAAACGGCAAGAACTCCGCTAGAAGCTGACTAATTAGGCCCATGGACACCCCTTAGGCCCATGCCGACCCTCACCGGCTGCTAGCTACTAGCTAGTAGCCACTATGTTATCTTTCTCTATAACATTTCGGACTGCTTTTTCTGCTGCTTTTCTCCGCTCAATCAGATACTTAGCACTTTCTTTGTGCCTATTTGAGTTCCGTTTCCCGCAATTTGCTTGCGGTCGCGAGCTGTGCCTATAATATAATATTATTGCAACTCTAACACTTTTACTTATAGCGAGAATAAACAATTCCGCTCGTTATTCAACCTTTTAGCCATTTCTAAGTATTCATCACTGGTTCCACTTCCTGTTACCTAGTGAGAAATCGCTAATGTAACTCTGAGAACAACAGTATTCAAAAGCTAATACTATTTAATAGGCGCATGTACTAGTGCAATTTGCTTATAACAAAGAGGCATGATCCTTTTTAGCGGTAGTGTTACGGTAAATTGGGGCCCGCATTTTTACACCATATACTGCCACAGTCTGCTTCCATAGAAACGCTTGGGTCGACCGAAATCTTCATTTCTCTGATAGCTGACCGGCAGCGATTAACTTTAAGGCACGTTCTCCTCTCTTTTCTGAGAGAATAACTCCTTTTCGTGTATGAAGAGAGCGAGTATTGTCATTTCCTCCTTTTGAAAGTGGGAAGCATGGCGCTGGGCGTTTTCGTCGCCATAAATGTATTCGCATCTCTATGCTGGTTACTCTGCGTAACTCCCCTATACTTACCCCATTCGTGTCTCGCTGCAGCTCCTCTGGCGTTCTCTGATCATAGTGGCCCTGTTGCTATGCCGAAAGTTAAAGCACACTTCGGTACGGCGTATTTTACAATGTTTTGTCTGCTGTTTTTTTTCTCTTCTTGGGAAATTCAACCGTGCGCCACAAATTCTGTTCGCACACAGCCACCTTCCACCTGCAAATGGTAGGTAATGTTTATGCCTTCCCGTTCCGATTATTTTTAAGCAGCGACCTAAGAGGGCCATTCAACGAGGTCGTTTCCGCACGTGCCCTTAGCTTGTCATCTATGGGTACGTGCAAAAGGGAGACTGAAACACCTGTTTGAATTGTCCATCCAGAGTTCATTGATAGGGCATTTTCTAGAAGAGCATAGCTATAGAAGCAGCATAAAAATTAATTACTTCTATTGTATCAGAAGATTTTCTTCTTTTATTGCCCCGCCTTTGCTAGTTCATGACACTCTGACCGGCAAGACATAAGCGTTAGTCATGTGGAGCCTCATCATCCTTGCGGCTCCCTCGTTTGAGCCTCCGCTTCTCATGTGCCTAATTCACTTGCTGCACCAGGTGAAGAGTGGAGACCGTGAATGACCCAACCTCGCCCATTTCGGCACTCTCAAGTTTTCCGGTAGAAGGCGTCCATTGAAGTCGCGGCGATAACAGTTGGCCTGAATGACCCTACTCGGAATTGCAGGACGAACTCGCACGAGTTCTAATTTGATCGGGATAGCCGTACTCCAATAGAGAGGCGGTTGGCGCTAGCTGCTTCTCAGTTTTCTTACCCTTTTCCAGCCACTAACTATAACCAGATGAAAATAGCACGGGAGCTCGATAGAGGCAACTCTCGCACCTGTCTGCGTGGTCTTCACCATTTCGTTCGAACCTTAGGAAGAGGAGTGTTGCCGCACATTGGGGTACTGAGAACAGTTAAAGACTGTTTCTCCCCCATTCAGTCAAGGTGGACTGCTGCTCGACATTCAAAAAAGCAATGGATGTAAGTATAAGTAGAGAGTAAGCGCTTTGAGCGTTATCAATCTTCGAAGGCTAGATTCTATTAGGTTGGTGCATAAGTTCTTGGCCACGATTTTTTTCGTAAATATCTCAAAAGCGAACCAACCTGAAGATAGAGGTGTGCAGCCATCACCATTCACTACTCGACGCCAGCGCTCAGGCAGCTTGTCGATTCCATCCTTCCAGAACGACGGAGGCTGGGACTTGAAGAAGTCGTCGAGTGCCTTTCTGACCTGATCCTTTGTTTCGAACTTTTTTCCGTCCAGATAGCGCTGCAGGTGGCTGAACAGCCAGTAGTCAGAAGGAGCGAGGTCAGGGCTGTAGGGAGGGTGGGCGACCATCAGCCATCCGTACTTCTCCAGCTCGGCCTGGGTCGCCTTTGCAGTGTGAGGTCGGGCGTTGTCATGGTGGAAGTAGATTTCCGCATTCCTTCCACGAGTACGGTCGACGTGATCTTTCAATTTCCGCAGCTGGGTCACGTATGTGGCGTTTTTTTGCCATTTTCCTACTGTATAGTACCCCCCCCCAATCATTTGAGACAGAGTCCCAAATTGTCGTGCATTATTCCTTAAAGGTCCATGAAGACACCGCACCGGTATTTAATGTGTCTCCAAGGTTTTCGCATGCAAAAAGCTTCCAAACTAGTTTGCATTAACCGTTGAATATAACACCTGCTGTTGTCTCCCTATGCATTCTTAATTGTTTTTGTTGAAGCTCTACTTCTTAGGGGCTATTTTTAGTAATCCACTCACTCACGGCCTCTGTCTTCTTTGCTATATCTGATGTCTGCTAGACATATTGCCGAAATTTCCGAGAATGCACTCGTTGCGACTGCAGAGCGTTGGAGAGCCTTTTTCTAGGAATTGCTTCCAGATGACTTATGGCTTAATTAAACAATCTTCGCAATCTAAACCTCTGACTTCCCGTTGTCCTTCTTGTGATTGCTGGCTTTCCGAAGCCCTTCTCGCCTTGTAACCTACATCACTTTGTTTCTTATTTTGTTTTTACTTTCTTTTCTTCCGATAAGGTGTCTAAATAGAACTTTTTGTTGGCCGAACCTTCAGACGACGCCCTTATATTAGGCGTCAGGTGTCATACTTATCAATGATTTTATCGTGTTGCTCAGGAAAAACATCACAAGTCAGCAAGAACAGAAAAAAAATCGAAATTCCTCCCACATTACTCATTTATTTTTCATTTTCAGGATCATAGCTTTCCAGTATATACATACTAGTAGCGCCCATTGGGCATCCGTAACGTGATGGAACAATCGGATACAAGAAATTTCACTGTCGTCGAGGTCTGCATAAAGGTAGCCTGTTCATCAGTATCTCTCTGAAATCGTGCATGTTGGCCTCTTGATTTTAGAATGACTTGGGCTTATTCTATTTCCTCAGGCTGCGTTCATACTTTGCGGCAGCGTCCACCAGCGACCACCAGCGTCCACCAGCGACCATCAGCGTTTCGAGCGTCCGTCAGCGTCAGCGACTAGGAAAGTATAGATATCGATCTAGCGAACGGCAGCGTCTACCAGCGTCCACCAATGTCCACCAGCGTCCAGGAGTATGGTAATGTAGTAGTACGGTGCGGTTGCACAGGTCATTTCACGACTACTAATCCAGGTGTCTCCTCCCTCCT
>MU931235.1:0-19076 GCA_036418165.1 Cooperia oncophora
CCCGACAGCAAAATTTTGGGGAAAAACCAGAAATTTCGGGAAACTTCGGAAAAAGTGGGGAAAATCTGAGAAAAAAATTTTTCGGTTTCACATTCGGTATATATTCCCCTTGGCTGAAAAACTGGAAATTTCCTGAGGAAAAAATGGAAAATCTAGGAAAGTGGTAGGTAGCATGGGGAGGGGGGGGGGGTCGTCGTATTTGAGGACGGAATTAGGGGGTCGTATTTTTCAGGAAATGATCACAACGCGATGGCGTGCCCTGAGCAGGGTTGCTATATAGAGGGAAAGTGGCGAAAAAACGAATCGAAACGGGCCTAAACCTGCGGAAAAAGCATTTGTTCCTCACGACTCGGAAAGCAATTTTTAACGAGTTTCCCGCTGGCATCGTGCCAATAACCGCTACGGTAGATACGGCTGCATGTATGTATTCATATATCCATGCAGCACCGCAGCCGCTTCATATCAATCCCTTCGCTTCATATTGTACTTCGCAAATGAAGCGATACGAGTATCTCGTCCATTTGTGGGCGGGCGGGCGCGGTGGGCGTCCGGGTCGGTATGTTGCAGCTTGATAGGGCGCTATAAGGTACCTTCCTTGGAAAAGGCGCCACACAGCGTTTGTTCAGGGACGCCGAGTTCTGTCCCACAAGGCGTATTAATCCTACACGTCTTGGAAAATTGTCGTGCCACTTGCCTTTAACCCGTTACGCCGTTTTTCTTACCTCGACTACCCTCCTATCATCCCCACGTGACAAAGAGACGAAAGTTATTCAGTGGACTCAGGGCGGTAGAAGGCTGCGCGTGCATTTCACTTTCATATTTTGCTCGTTTGCACTGTTCCGCAAAGAGCTTATTGTTCTTCCAACTACGCTAGCACAGATTGACGTATGCTTCTCGTGGAGGAACTCCTCCCCCCCCCCCCCCATACTTCTCCAACCTTCTGATTCTTGCCATAAGTGAAGGGAATGGGTCGGCAGTCATAGAAATAGGCCATTTTTGCTGCCCGAAGGTGTGCTGCATTAAGGCTGAAGAGTAGAGATAGCTATGTGCCGTTTTGGACCATTCACATAGGAAGCATGCAAACGTAACGTGCCGCACAACCATAAAAAACGCCTAACTATGGCTCAATGCACTAGTTGTTGGCTTCCTCTCATATTTCATTGCTCTCTACGTTCGACCGCGGTGAGCGACTTCCGTTCATGTTGTTCGCTGCGAGACCTCACCACTGACGCACAGGTCGAAGGTTGCGGAGAGTGAGTGGTGGATCCGGAACGGTATCCAGTGTTCACAACCCACCAGCCTCATTTGCTTTCATTTCTGCGCTGATAAAAGTCGGTACAAATGTAGCAGGTACGGGCCTATAGTCATGGCCGCCACTTCTACAGCATTCAGTAAGGATTTATCTTGCAGCTAAGCGTACGCACAATTAAAGACACTTCCCGCGAAACTCAGCGCTCACGGTACGTAGGCTGCGTCACGGGTAGGAGCTAAATCATGAACCAGTAGCCCATAAGTAACTCCCCAGTAGAGAAAGAAGCGAAAATAAATCTTGGGGACACTCTGAACAGGGACTCCCTTAGCAGTGGAGTCGGCGCCTTGGACAAGAGCACAGGAAATCACCCTACGACGCTCCAGGCAACGCTATGTACACACGCAATTCCGCTTGTAAGCCGTTGTCTTGCAGAGTGAAAGTAATCGTGGTTGCAATGGTTGCAATAATCACGCGTCTCTAGCTTCTTTATCTGAGTGACGAAAGTGGTATATTCTCTGCGAATGCGGACAACGATGCCAAATGCACGGAGGCATTTCGGATCACTTGATCGCGGGCACTGTTTTAAAAGGGTGGTTTGAGCATGATTGGTAGAAGAAATACCTACAAAGCAATTATATTGATCCAAATACTTTCTGATATGATCACTTTAAGAGGTTCGCATAGAGGAACGGCTGCACACATGGCAATGTTGACGATAAGCTGAATGACAAGAAATTTTTTACTCTTGAAAAGAGTAACGAAAGGTTAATCCGCACCATAGCTGTAAGGAGCAAAAATACTTTACGAACAAATCCGGCTCTTATAGAGTCATCATCAAATAGTACGCCCGTAATCTGGTTCTTTGAACCGCCCTCCTCATCGACCTGAAAAGAAACCTCGTATGTACACCTGATTTTGTGGTGAAAGAAGCAATCCTGCTACTAACCTCCTTGCTCTGTGATGGCTTGCTTCGTTGTTCAGCAATCCGGTTCTTTGTACCGCCCTCCTCATCGACCTGAAAAGAAACCTCGTATGTACACCTGATTTTCTATTGAAAGAAGCAATCCTGCTACTAACCTCCTTGCTCTGTGATGGCTTGCTTCGTTGCTTCAGCAATCTGGTTCTTTGTACCGCCATCCTCATCGGTCTGGAAGGAAACCTTGCAATTACAACTGGTTTTCTACGGAATAGCTGAACCCTCATACTAACCTCTTTGCTTCGTGATGGCTTGCTTCGTTGCTCAACTTGATCGCCGCTCATTCTTGAACATACTGACCAAACCTGTTTACGCGAATGCGGGGGTTAAATGATACTCAATGGACTGGGAGGATCTTGATGATATGAGGCCAGCGAGTGATATGCTTGGCGAATAATGACAATTGCAATTTTTTCGTCCTTTTTAAGTAAGTCAACAAGTTTAGTGATAGATTATCATTTTCAGGAACTGTCAACAGATTGATTTAGCTCGACGACTTGTTAAGAAGTCTTCATTCGGCTGACGTTTCAGCATCGTCGCCGTCTTCAGAGCCTGGAAAGCCGGGAAGACACTTTTCCTGTAGGTTGTAATAGTGTTGAATGAAGTAGTTTCGGAAAAGTACCGGTCTCCCGTGAAACATGTGGAGGTAGCGTTGTGACGCCACAACGCTCGTGGACAACACCTGGTGAAGGTTCGTGCAACGGTACCGTGGAAAATGTGTGAAATAGTCGTCGGAGGCGAGCACTGGTGGACCCACAAAGACATGGCGGCCCCGTCGCCCCCGCTAGAGGAAGGTGCTCGAGCGTGTGGCACAATCCACGTCCCAGCGATGGAGTGGGCGTGGCTGTGCATTTCACTCAAGCATGACGTAGATGAGTTGCTTGTGGGATATTTGCATTTGAAACAAGTGTTATAATAACTTGTCTCATGTCTGCATTCGTACTGTAACTGCAGTATCCCTCCAGAAGCGCAGCTGTCGCCTTATTCGAATGAAGTAGGCAGCTATGGACTTCCCATCTTTAGGTCATGAGTGTACGGTCTTGTTCGCTGCAGATGATGGGGCGTGTCAGTGAGGCTGGGTTTGGCGCAACCCGCTCTCCACCGGATAAGCGACAACACTCGCTGGAAAATGACTAACATAAAATCACCAGGCAGATTTGTAAGGAAGATCCGAGATCAGCGTTTCAAAACACATGGGGCCGAGTACATCTCAGGTTGATTGTCCGTAGTGATCTAGGATCCTTGCAAGAGCGAAAACCGTGGGAAAATGCAAACATGACGCCCTTATCGGTTCTGCTATGGAAGCAATCATCGCCGGTTTCTAAGTCACCTGGGACCATCCCAATCTTCCTGCGTCATCGGCAGGAACGCTAAAGAGAGACACGGACAGGATTATAGAATCTAACAATGACTGAAAAAAATGGAAAATTCAGCGCTGATTTGTTCCTCTTGCAGGTGCCTTCGGGTTTCCTAACCCCTACACATGTACATATATGATCCGCTTAATGACTTTCTGAGGACAGTTGGACTTAAACCAGAGTTTCTATCTTCCCAGAAAAGTCTGACTTCACTCTTCCTTCCCTATAGCGGTTGAATACCAAAATGGTTTGTTCCAACATGGAACCGCAAATTGTATGTGTGCGATGGTGAAACGTCCCACACACGGTCATGCTTTCACATTGCTCCCAAGGGTTATCCCAGCCCTGTAATACCTAGTTTTTGTGATTATTTTTCTAAAAGTGTGCGAAAAAATAAGAAGACCCTAAAGAACCTGCGATTAACGAATCCTGAGCGGTGATAAGAGAACAAGATAGCTGAAACACCAGCTGCCGAGTTAGTTCGCCATGCTCATCTCGCTGCTCGTCCTGTTCATTGGGGTGGTAAGCACACTACTTCATCTTTTTAGTACATTTCATACCGTATGGTGGTCGTACTGGCTGACGCTGGGAGGAGCAAAGTTGTCATTGATTTCGAGAAGATATTCTTGTTATTAACTTTTCTCATTTTTTAGGTGGGCCATATCCTTCCCCCCTCGCACCTCAACGGTTTTTTTTGGGGGAGAAGGTGGAGAAGTTTTCAACGGAAAAAATTCCGAGAAGCGGTGCATAAGTGGGGGAGTTTCAGGAAAGAAGAGCGGGGCGGCACTAAGTAGAGTCCAAAAAAAATTTCTGAGGGTGGGGGAGGGGACGTAATTTGCAAAACCTTTGCCCAGGACGTGCCACCCATCTTTGTCTCCGCTAGCGTGGGGAATACAGTACCTGTTCGCTTCACATAAAATTTCGAAATTTTTAGTATTTTTGTCAGATGCCAGGAAAGTGTTGGCTCTGAGGGTATCCTATCGTAAAATAGTTTCGACACAGTGATCTCAAGAGTTAGGTTCTTATTTGTAGCAAGAACTAAGCCCAAGAGCTGACCGCTTGTGGGGCCGGGAAACAACTCAAGACCACTTTTCATTTCTCCGTAACTGAGAAACTTTGAAAGGAAGGTGTTTCACTTCGTTTCAGCTGTACCAGTGCGATGCTCGAATCGTCCCAAATCCGGACTATCCTCCGGAATGCCGTGTTGGAGAGGCGAATCTCTATGATCCGTCTAAATCCATGGAGGTATTCTCAAGTGACTTTCCCTGCATTTCTGGTATTGAACGTTAGAAGTCACTTAGGTACCGTGGTTCACAGTCGACCTAGACGCACCCGCCAAGGAGCGATTCAAGCACGTCGTACGACCGTTCAAAAACCAAATTCAGGCTGTTTTCGACGTACTCGGGGTGAGTTACAGAGTTTTATTGAGAGACGCATTGAGGAAAATTGTCTCAAACTAGCCATGTAGAGGAAATAGTTCATTGATGGAACTGTCTCATAGGTTCAAGCGTAAAATAGCCTTTATGTGGAAACTTGGCTGATTGACTACTATAGAAGTTTCAGAAACAGTTGCTGTTCCAGGAGCAAAGCCTTCCACTGCGAGGGGATAATCATTCACACATAGTTTTATTCCCTAGCACCTCGGAAAGCTTTATTCTGTGGGAGTCGACAGTTGACTCACAACATTCCTTCCAGAATTTCTTCTCTATCATCCCTGGAATTCCCGTATGGGACCTGGCCGGTGATCTTATGCTAAAGGTGTTCGAAGAAGGAATGATTATGCAGCCATACAAGGACGAAGTGCAAGTGAGTCATACATTTATTTTTCAACAATTATTCCGAACATTTTCGAAAAAAAAGCTTCAGGGAGATGAGACCTTTCCATCTGGAGTTCTTCTCTTTCGATACTAAATTATCTTACAATCACAGGACGAATGGGTGGAGCGGGGCAGTGACAAGGCTCCTTGTTCCACACGCTTTTCCCCTGGACTGGATTCCGTATAAAGTCCACTGAGGTCAATCAAGCCATCCACTCTTGTAGGGCAGTTGCTCAGTTTCGAAGATAGAGCGTGTTTCAGCCGCGATTGCAAGCAGAGTGACCTACACTGCATTCGCACCAGGACTCTGTCTCATCAACCTGGTGATGTCACGACTCTCTATATCTCCCTGCGCCTGCATCTCCTCCTGTGCATGTGTCTGTCTAGCTAAAAAACTAAAAAGTACCCTGCATCTCTACAGCGATGTCGCGTCTGGCAAGTAACCTTCCAAGCCCTTAAGTGCCAGTCCTATATGAAAAAAAAGCACCGGATATTTTTCGCTAGCGCTCGCAATTCACTACAAAAGTGACACACAATTCAAATGACGTTGTGCTTCTCAATGGAATTGGAGCGCGTGGCGCGTCCAAAACGCTTATATTCAACGCTGTGCAGTTTTCGCGATCTACAAGTTCTTTTTGGGCGTACAAGCATTTTGCTCCTTTTCCATGTTGAGGGAGAGGACCATACTGGGCGGTACTTTTTTTCATGCTGGAACCATCAGCGCTACGACAAAGTGACCAAAAAAATTGTAGTTAGCCACACTGATAATCATAGTTGAGCAATGTCAGAATGTCGTCGCAATCCTTTGGGGCGGTGTCAGCAGGTGGAGACAGAGTCCAGCCGCGTTTACCACAAGTTGTTTCCCACCTGAACCGACCACTATTGGAAGAAAGCCCGGGCGCGGGTGGGGGCTTGTTCCACGTCTCCTGACACCGCCCCGCAGGAACCCAACTGACTACCAAGTACATTTATTAAGGTATTCTGGAGTAAGGACCAGGATCTCGCGGAGGACCACACCCAACGGAAACATAACCAGGGCACATAATTGGCTGGGGATTTTAGTCGAGTCTGACGACCCCCCCCCTCCTTTTTTTAAGGGGTTGGTAAGACACCACTCCCTCCCTCCCTCCGTCCCCATCCGACTTACCACTTTCTTCGTTTCTTTGATTCTCCCAAGTTCCTACCACTTTTTCCAGAATTTCCCGAAAACCTTCCCACTTTTTCCCTTCATAGCGGAACAGTAAAAATCAGCTATTAAGAAAATTTTCTCAGATCAATTACGACCCTCCCCCTCCCACCCCCAGCGATTGAATACGACCTCCCTGTTAGGGAATCCTCAACAAATATGTGCCCTGAACATAACCTGTTCAAGCAGTCAACACATGAAATCAGTTTCGAGTCTTGGGAGTTATCTTTGTACTTTATAATTATGCCAGCTTCCTACTTGTCGTGGGTGTTTCTTATCCTTATCTTTGAGAGCACCTTTGAGGATATTGAGCCGATGAATATTTAAATAAAATAAATAAATAAATATATGTATTATTAATATTAAATTACATTACATTTATTATCATTAATATTAAATATATATCGGGAAAATCACTCAGGATTTCGCTTCCAGGGAATTGCGGATGAGATTGGTGTCAACCTTGGTCAGCTGGCATTTCTTAACATCTTCTACGAGCTGTCACGTTTCTGCACATCCATTGTGGCACAACCACCTGGCAACAAGGACATGTTCCATGCGAGGTAAATTCTAAGAGGCCAAATATGGTTTTTGGCTTTACAGTTCATAATAACAACCTTACCTTTAATTTGCATGAGAAAGCGAGCGATTCCAAAAAAAAGTTGGCTTAACAACGAGAATGGAGAGTAAAAATGATTCCACTTTCCCAGGAATCTCGACTTCGGTCAGTTGTTTGTTTGGAATATCGATGCCCAGTCCTGGGATCTTACTGACTCTCTCAAGAAAGTCACTGTTAATCTGAATTTCATCCGTAACGGTACCACACTGTTCAAAGGAACAACTCTAGCTGGACATGTCGGTATCCTCACAGGTTGGCCCTACATACATAATAAAATTCCTAGTATTATTCCATTTAGAAATATTGTAGGAATGAAACCAAATGCTTTCTCACTTTCAATGAACGCCAAAGTAGAGCCGGACTTGGCCAACGTTATTCAATGGCTTCATGGGAATCGTCCCGACATCCAATTCGCTATGTATTTCGACAGAAAGCTTTTCGAAGAGGCTAACACCTTCCAAGTGGGTTTGTGGCCTAGTACAGACAAATCTTTAGACTTCAGAACCATTGTTCGATTCTGTTACCAGTCCAACAACAATTGAGTGGAATAACTTATTAGGTTTAAGTCAATCATCGTGCCCACCATGTCCTGAGAGGTGATCCACATGGGCGTCAAGAGATTTTTCACGATCCTACCCTCCAAAACTGAGTCACGACTCATTTCACTGCGGTCTTTAATAGATACAGTCATCAGTCCTGCAAATTGGAGGGCGATTAACAATAAGGGGCGTGGAGTGAAGCGCGACCTGCGGCCTCTTCCACCAATGATGTCATCCTCATCTCACAGTAATTGGTAGAAAAGGCTGCCTTGGCTGCCCTCCAACCTCACCCCTCTTACGTCCTCTTAATCATGGGGATGATAANGTATGGTCACGCGTGTCAGGAGGCCTGGGTTCAGCGCGGAGAAAGCTCCTTCTCCACCATTAGTTGAAGCAGGACAAACGACAACGATTGGTGGAAAACGGACTGGTGCCGCGCCAAAACTAGCCCCAGCATCCGCTGCGAACAGACTACATGTTCTAACGTAAGGGGCGCCCCCACAATACGAACTTTCTGAATGACCCCTGGCTCCGCACAGACATAGACACAAATAGCGAATCCCATAGTTCAAGAACGGAGGAACATATTACTGGCTACAAGAAAAGGGACGAATTCTCTCCACTTTTGTTGTTGATAAGCACATACGGCATACGGTGATACCCTGCCTATAAACTACTACACCATGACTTCGTTCAGGAAGCTCAACAGTTCATCTACAACGTTCCACTTCTATCTGGAGCGTACTTCATCTTGGGAGGCAACAAGCCAGGTAATTCGTTGTGCGTCTAGCCTTCCTCATTGAAGACCTCGAAACAGTCAAAGTTTCTGCATCTTTTTCGTTTTTTTCTTTTTACTTTTTATAACTGTATTTTGTTCGTGAGTATCAGTGCGGATCGCATTCAGTAAGCCACCACGCTCCTGAATGAAAGTAAAATGTTATCAAGGGTTGCTGTGAAGAGCGAGGTAATCTTGCGGGAATCTTCGCTGACGTGTTTTGTTAAGGAGAGGGCTCCGTCATCGTTCGCAACACAACGAGTGTCCAGTTTGAACGCAAGCTCTTCGATGGAGACAACGACTGGTTTGTACTACAGACCAACTACGACCCCGACAAGGTAAGTAATGACCTTAAACGAAAATTCATGAGCACTAAAAAATACCAGAAATAAAAAGCTGAAACTTTAGCAAATGAATAGATGCAAGCATATAATCAGTGTTGTTCTGTTTGTGTTACTAACCGATAATAAATCATAATCATAATCATAGAATAATTAATGGATCGGCTTCCACCTAGGCCACCCAAGCCTTCTACCCTCCAGGGACTGTAAGTTGGTACCAGATTCGTTTGGAGGATAAGAACACTAGCTTGTTCATCATCAAGTCATTGTGTGGGTCATAACGCTTTCACTAAGCCGATGTACTACAACCTGAACGAAAGTAAAATGCCTGCCGCATCTCAAAAAAGATTGATAAACGGAGGTTTCATCCTTCATGTGCACTAAGCTTTGACAGTCTACAGCAAGAGAACATTGGTTACAGGTCAGCCTTAAGCTAATCGACAAGACCTAAGACGCCCAGAGTGCTTGCTGCACGTCTGCTAACGACAACGAGTGAACGAATGTACTGGGAAGTTTGACGAAAATTGTGTTAGTCATGGGAGCTAAGGCCAAAGATATTCTGGTAATCTGGTATGTGGGAATATTTCCCAGAGTACAACCTGCCCTACGGTCCTACTCGAACCGGAGCACATCACTGGTTGGAAAATTTCGGTCGAATCCATATGACTCCCCTCTAAAAGGTGGCTTGATAAGTATTACGACCCCTACCCTCTGGTTCTCTCCTCATCGAGCTGCGAGCTGTCGAGGGGGGGGGAGAGGGAAAGAGAAATGGGTGAGATGTGTGTATAGCACATGTGAAAACCACGAGGAAAATACGATGTCCCCTCACAGCGTCCCTAAAGCAAGAGGAATCAACCATCAAAAGTTTTTTTTCGGACACATACGACTACTCACTGAGAAATGTCATCTGGAAAGTAAGGCGTTTCTTTCCGACCAGATTATATAGTGCACATGAAACGGGAAAAAACCAAGACTCAGAAAACTTTACCGACATGCTACCTGCTCTTCTCCCATGTTGAGGAATCTTCAAACTACGGCGTACCAAGGACCCTGCACATTTTTTGGCTGCGTTCTGTGAGGGTGAGATTGAAAGGGTGGGAGGGGAGGGCGCAGACTTACGGAATAGTGAGTGATCTAGCTTAGGTGGAACCTCGCGCAACTGGCCTAGTCCTAAAAAGCCCCATGTTGTGCCCCAAATGTTCAAGGAACAGTGATCAAACAACCTGTTCTTCTTCTATTTACATGGGAAGTTAATGATATCTTCGTTTAAAAAAACGCTCGATCGGTTCCTCTCATGGCAACTTGCCCATGCGCCAAGTAAAGGACAGGTCACGTCTCCAATAAGAAAACAGTGACCTTCGCTAGAGGATAATTGCATAATTTCGGCGCTAAAATGCGTTACCTGGACAAAATACGCTCCAGTGAGGTTGGTATTACACGCCCCGCCCACAGTGGGCGGGGCTTATCTCAGTTCATGTGTGTTCCGTACATCTTGGCCCATGCCCTACCCATCCCACCTTGACCCGCCCCCTCAGACTGGCTCTTCAGGTGATTCCGAATTTCCGGACAGACAGACAGACAGACAGACAGACAGACAGACAGACAGACAGACAGACAGACGTTACCGTTTATATATGGTAGGATACTACTTTATTTAAGAATCCACTGTTCATTGACGATCGTCGTGATCCTGGCAATGCTTGCATGAGACAGCTGGGTCAAAACAGAACTAGTGCAGAAGGATTGTATCAAGTAAGTTCTGCTGCAGTCAGTTGTTCAGCACGCGAGATATGTTTTTTTTCAGGTACTCAAATCAAAGCCGCTTCTCAACAAAACCACAGTGCACACAGTGATTATGTCAGTCACTAAGAACATCTATCAGACGTTCATTCAGACCTGTCCGAATCCATGTTGGGCATTTTAAATAACTAGTTATAAAAATTTTGATCAATTCAGATTTGTGAACCTTTCTAGAGAGATATTTGTCACTTTCGTTTCCATAGAACAAAACCATGCAAATTCCTGCTTGCATTTCACTCATTCACCAACCTTACTGTAGCCATTTTACAGCAATTTTCAAGCGCTATAATGAGCAATGCTTGCCATTTAGTTCCTATTTCATATAAGGGAACGGTACACGTGACATGTGAAAATGTAAAAGATTGCCAGGGCATGGAAGTGGGGTCCGCTGTGAAGAAGTTTGGACCATTTTCTAGACGAAAACAAGGTAAAAGTGCTGAATTGCAAACTGGCTTCAGTGTCACCTCCTCTTTTCAAGTGACTCCGCCTCCGGACCCAGCCTTCAGAGTCCACCTTCCTTGAGAAACGGATGTTGCCGGGCAAGTGAGATGACATAGAAGTTCCATTTTTGGGTCGTAGGCTTCATTATAAGGAATTAGGTGACAAGACTGGTTTCAATGGGTACTCTTATCGTCTTGTTCATTTGCTTGTGGCTAACAGGGTTCTAATAGGGGCGTTTACTCGGTTTTGCATTTTCTCTTTACTGATTAGCCCTTGGCAACTTACGCTCCAAAATCCAACTTAGACTGACCACCCACGCTCCCAATCGCGGACTCTGCCTTAGAAACAGATGAAGCTTACTGAAAAGCCGAGTGCAGAAGGGTATCCGTGGCTATAATGCGCAGTCCTCCCTATCGGATATCAGATAAGTAGGCTTCACTATTGCACAAATAAGTAGAGACCTCTATTTGTACGGGAACCTAATGGCCCACAAGCTCGAATTGTTCCAGGAATACCTCAAGCAGATTCGCATGTAGCCTGCGTTGCCAGGAACTTCCTAACTGTTAGGGATATTCCAAGTTAGCGAAAATTCAAAGATACCACTGGGATCTTTGAATGGAATTTAGAATAACTTCCTTGGATTGTCAGTTGAAGGTTCCGAAGTGCAGTAATCTCTCAAAGGTGGATGGGCCCGTGTGGAGCTATCCGCCAATCTGCCGACCTTCCGTACGCCGTTAATACCACATCACGATGTTATCCTCGATCTTTACGCCTTGATAGACGCCGACTGTCAACAGTACTAATTTGTTGTCACCGTTCAACCGCATCTTCTTACTGTCCTTTGATCATCCTCATTTTAAAGTCTTTTTCAGCAGTAATTTCACAAAATTTTACCAAAAATCGGATTAAATTGAAAGGAAACTCGCGAAAAATACTAACTGGATTTTCGCAGTTTATCCCAAAGGTGATACTCGCGTGAGGAACAGTTGGATTTTATTAATGTTTCCGAATGTTCTTCTCATTCAAAGCTCAAAGGTCGTATTACGGTTTCACCCCATTCAGCGCTTGGAATGGTCCTGAGCTATTAAGAAGTTTTCTTACCCATGAAAGACAAAGCATAAAAAACTTAACTAAAGCATAATTAGTACAAAACGGATCTATAATTAATTTATGGCTGTAGATAGAAATGAGGCCATATTTTGCCCACTAACCAGGTTCTCTAGTCCATTTGTAACGAATAAGTGAGGCCTTGTGGTTACCAGACATTTAAGAGGTCTTATTCAGGCAACTTAATCCTCATCACTGGTCTTACTGTGATATGAATGTTTCACTAAGATATGAACAATCTGCATTTCTGATCCAAAGAGTTCCCTCGAGTGTATTTGCTTGTGCCGAGAGTTTTGCACCAAATCCCACCTTTTTCTGAGTAATTTATAGCTATTAATTATAAATAAATATCAGTCACCAGGGTGATTATCTCCTTGATTACGATAACTGTTGTTTGACGCTGCAGTTCGTGATCCTCGAGTTTTCACAAAAATGCTGAGGCAAGCGACCTGCCCTCAGGCGGGATACACTCGCACCTCACACTCACAAGGCTAGTACTAATCATCAACCCCCTCAGCTCAATGGTTTACCCCCAAATTGACATTCTTAGTTTACCCGAGAAAATTGAAAACTGAGCGATAAGCAGTACCGAGATCACTTTCGCATCTCTTCTTGGTCTGTTCTGGCGGTTACCTTGTTAGCGTTCAGTCTTAAAACTTTTTTATCCTGCCAGACTGAAGGCATCTCGAGAGATCGATTCCCCGTTACTTCACTATTGTACTGTGGTGGATAAAGATGTTTATGACGCGTGACAGAGTGACGGATGGCGTAAATCTCTGGGATGATCAAGGTGATGTGGCGAGTGGTAGAGAACGATAAGGTAATGAGAGTAATCGAAAGGATGCGTTCTATCGGACACCGAGTTGCTGGACCATCAGCGAGATTTGCATATCCCTTTATATGTTCGCAAAGAGTATGGCATCCTTCCTGCAAAGCAAGGCAAAAAGAAGAAAATGTGGAAAAATGGATGGAATATATAGTTAGGGTTCGGCAGCAGCACCCAATGGGCAACCCCTTTCTCAGGACTACCGAGTTAAATCCGTTGGCGTGGACAGCTCTATATCCAGCACGATGAGTAATTTCTACCCACACTTTTTACCTTCACAATTCGCGTTTTCTATACTAAAACAGGAAAGGAGGTTTACTAGCCTAGTGGTGCGTGGGCGTACGCACTGGATTACGATGGTGATCTTTTTTCTACAAGAATGCTGACCTTGAGTATTGGTCCGGCAAAAGATGGTTTGCAAAGACATCCCAAGCCATTAGACTGCGGGGGATTCTCAGGTGACACTCATAGTGTCGATTGGGATAGGCAGTCAGGAGTTCTTCGACTCAGGAGGGGCATATTATGCTAATTCTTGCTACTGTTGACTAGTAGGTCCCACTAGGTGAGACCTACGAGCTCTTGTGAAGCGGTATCTGAGCGACACAAAAGAACCTCTTGACAGGTACTTGAAAGAAACCACAAGTGATTTCAAAAGGTGCACGGACTGCGCTAAAATCTAATTTATCAAACCGAACTGTACCAACACGGTGGAACTGAGAAGCCCATGTCAGAGATGCGCTATATTCACATGACGCAGAACCTGGGGTGATATTAAGAGAGTCAATTAACCGCAAGAGACTTCTGAGGAACCATAGTAATTTTTACCTAAGCGCCAGAACCCCCAACTATTCTGGACAAATGAATCTCATAATCGCGTTTGGGAAACAGAAGAACCCAAGGAGAGGAAACTTTCTCTGCGTTTCTTCCCTCAGGGGCCAATGTGCTGCCTACATTCCAAAAAGTGATGGTAAGGGGTTTATTGTATCAAATTTCTAATGAACTACAAATGCTGGGCACACGTCAATACGTTGATCAACACCGACTACTTTCTTTGAACGTTTATTCACGCGCAGCAGAAACAACAAGGTAGATTTCCCATTAAACAGGCCATTATACAGATTAGCAAGCGCATTTTCTTTGGTGTCGGAGTTTTGAATTTCACATGGTTTTCACACGGTAACTCACGGGACCACCTACGCCCCGCTCTTTCCCGACACTAGTTCACGGTTCTTTGACGTCCCACCAGGATTATTGCCCTCATTGCCAAGTGGTTGCTGGGAGAACACTTCGGTGATGGTCCGTAACCAGCGAAGAACAAGCGGTAAGTAGGCCTGAAGGGTTCGCCACATCGTGGAAGTTTCTTCTCCGAAAAGAAGTTTTGAAGAAGTTTGAGCTTTTCACGATTCATTTTGACTCAAAAAGGGTATTTCTCCCAACTGCACTCTCCATATTTCCTCGGACTTCAGTGATCGAATTAGTATTATTTCATACGCTTAACTTCATGGCGTAGTTCCCTTAAGAAGGATTTCCAAGACTGGGGAGCTCCGTCCCCCGCAAAAATCGTGGACTTCTATAAGGCTACTACTAGGCGCGTACGCAAAATGGCATTTGCCTCTATTGAAGCACATACAGCCTTCTTTACGCGACTCTCTCAGTATTGCATTTTTTTCCTCTGCGTTTCTGCCCTCAGGGATCGCAATCCTGCCTGCTTCGGGAACTAAAGAGGGATTTTTCAGAACTGCTCAATAATTTACATAATTGAGTGGTACTGATTCTCCATCTTTTATACCACTGCACAAGAAGGAGTACCAGTAATGGACTCAAAAAAGCACAGACATTACCACTTCTTATCTGCTCCTCAGAAGGAA
This sequence comes from Cooperia oncophora, assembly GCA_036418165.1. Classification (NCBI taxonomy): domain Eukaryota; kingdom Metazoa; phylum Nematoda; class Chromadorea; order Rhabditida; family Trichostrongylidae; genus Cooperia; species Cooperia oncophora. The sequence continues at coordinate 14,906 of MU931235.1, forward strand.
CTGCTGTTTTTCTCTAACTGATGGAAAACACTATAGAAGGCCGTTTCTACCTGTTTTCAGCAGAAGCACCTTCCGAAGTATCCACAAGTCTGAATAAGAGTTGAATGCACGGCGCACTCCAAGAACGATGACTTACAGCGAAGGATGCGCCCGACCCCTCCCCCCCTCTCCCACAGTTTTTTCATTTCTAATTGTTCAGCAAGTTGCTTTGTCAAATTCACTTCAAAAACTGTTATGATTCTACCTACTAGGTAATATCGGTGTGATAGGATAATACATTGAACCACTCTTTATCCCGAAGATGGGAAGGGCGTGGATGCGTACTTCATTTCAACGTGGCGACGACTGCTCTTTTGATGGAATATTGAAGTTTCGGGACAGAAACAATGATGGCTTAGCCCAGCACACAGGATGGGGGGGTCGTATCAAATTGAAGCAACCAACAACAACGTATCTGATGCCATGAGTAAATGAAGTTCGCAGCTTCGCCCTCCTCATCGCCAGGACATGGGGTAAATCATACCAATGATGATATGTGATAAGGTTTCCATTACAAGCCGCGGCGAAAAACAGCAGTTGACCAAAGAACCAAAAATCCAATTGAAGTCATTCACTGAAGTTTGAATCTTTAGGGTTTTTTCCCCTAGTAGTCCTGTTCTATCATAAGGGATTAGAAAGACCTACCACACTTTGGTGTGGGCAACTCCTCCATGTCCTGTTTATTGCAATCGTAACTTTCTCGCGCACATAGTATCCCTCCTCCTAATCGCATCATCGATGCAGATAGAAACCATGTATAGAACGATGTCTATCATAGAGCATTGTGTCGCGGATAAAAACAGACCATATACACGAAGTTGTCTCACTGATTGTTCTGACGCCGCCAAGCTTTTCGTACATCGAATCTTAGCCGTATTTGGATTCACGTTTCTCAATTGTACCTTAGAAATCTGTGGATCGTCAGTATAGCATGCTCTATGTGCCGGCATGTTTTCAAGTCTTCCATCAGGTAGAAAGCACATGTCCCTGGTCCCGGGCTTATTGTAGGATATTAACATCCGGTAGAAGAGCTCTTGAATTTTCTTACCACAAGCTTCAAACTCATAACACCCTGCAATGATTGGTCACTTGACCGAATGAGCTATTAGATTCTATGAATAGGGAAGATTCCAATGACAAGCGTCAATTGCTGACTTTTAAGTCTGCGTTAGTCTATAACGATTCGGTGATTCTTATCCGTCACTGACTTGTATGGCTGGTGCGCGTTTAGTTTGCGGTTCTATAAGGGCATATCTGGTTAGCTGCGATTTTGTAAGAGTGTAAAAAGATAGAATTTGTTTGACCAGAGACTCCATTTTAAAACGCTGACGGAGGAAGCCGCTGCAGCGGCGGTGGTTTTGGTGGAAAAAGAACGGTTAACCGGTAAACTCCGCCAAGTTGTCCATAAGGTGCACTTACTGGCCACTTCATCATCTGGTCAGATAGCGCAACGTGTGCGCACATGGGTCTCGAGACAATCATACACAAGTCGGAATAGAGAATCAGAAAAGTTTGACTTGTGTCGGAGAGCTAGTAAGGCCTCTTCGATGCGTCTAATTACGCCTGAATTGCCAAGTATTGTGGGGTTGAGGCGAAGGGTCACTCCTCACCTATCCTTTCATGGCATTGGATTGGCGGTGTTTTTTTTCTAAATTAGGGTCAGTTAGGCTGAAACTTGTAAGCAAGAAGTCTGGGCGACTGACTGGGATTGCGTTTCGACACAAGAATCCACTGCTGAACGGCAAGTTTCACGATAGTACGATGGGCGGAGACAGGGAACTATGGCTTAGTCCCTTTGTCGTTGGTGCGCTTCCAAGAAGAACAAGAAGGAGAAGCGCGCAATGGAGACGGGAGACGCCCCGCATCCAGCTTCTGATGACAATTCCGTAGCGAGTCGAGGGCTTTTCATCAAGGCACATCATTGCGCTGTGAAAGGTAGCAGCGTCAGTACGACTCCTGTCCCCCCCCTCCCCCAATGTTGTTCCCGGTACGACTGCCTCAAAACATGAGGGCAGCGTTCTACGCTCTGCTCTCAGTCTGCCGGGCAAGTGACCGAAGCACTCGAGGTTCTGAAACTTTTCAGAAGATAGCAGCTGAAATCTGGTCGATTTAAAGGGGCAGGTGAAAATAGCTTTTTTCTAGCATGAGGTGGGGATTCGAATCCCAGCTGGGGTCAAGACTTTTGCCCATAGGTCAACAAACTCGTGATAATCCAGACATTATTGAAAGTGGTATAATCATTATTCATCCGCATCATCTATAAAACGACTAACTTTCAACCGATGGAACATTTAAATTGCTCTGGGGGAACTTGAATCCGCACAGGCGGTGGGGGGGGGCAAGTCTGTGCGCCTCTACTCACTGCCTTATATTTGGCCAAATACCATAGAACGCGCCCCCAATTAATCCAGTTCGTTTTCCTTGAAAAATCGTAATATAATAATTCGTTGTCAATGCTCCCATGAGGTGTCCCGCGACGTGGATTTCCATAATGGAAATGATTAATGAATCAGCGGAGGATTGACCTCGACTTGCCCGTTCTACGGTCCGGACAGTGGGATAAATGGGTGAAGCATCGAGAGAGCAAGGCGGGGTTCGGCTAAATGACATTCCGAGAAGGCTAGGTATCCACGCGCTAAAAACTTGTTTCCTACACCATCATCACTCTAGCGGTTCCAATGCGGATTCGAACCACAATCATCGCTGATCGGCCGGCCTATCTCTGTCACTCTCCTCGGCCTCCGCTTTATCCATCAGCCTTTATCACCTTTACTTGCACCGTCATTAACGCACTTCTGCTTCTTTGTTCCCAAACATTCATTTTTCCTCTTTTCTTTTCCAACGAATCATTGTGAATCGAACTTTAAATTTTGGAGAAAAACTAACGTCTTCTGCGCAAACTCAGCCTGGAGTATGCAGTACCAAGCTATCTGCTGAGCAGCAGCCTACAAGGCTATTACATATGAGGTTCTTACGCTCAGTGGCTCGATTCCCTAACCTTCTAGAACCAAGGAAAACTCTAGAATGTGGTCAAAAGATAAGCATTTATTTTGGCAAGAGTTTTAGAAGAATGAGGGTGCGCGAGTGCAAAAAAAGCAATAAGTGTGGTAAAAAGGCATATCGGTGAAATCCTTTGATTGTTAGAAATTTCGGCAGGATCCAATTGAAAGGACCAACGAATTCCCAACTTCGACTTTCATTAATTTACAGGAACAACTGTAACTAATATTAGTACTCCAAGGACCACACCAGCTATTAATTTTTTTTTTGTTTCCATTTTCTACTTTATCACTAGTTTTTGTTTTGCTCTTAGCTTGTTTACTTCTTTATTTTTTGAAAATGTCCGTTTTCACCCGCTTTAGCAATGGCCACACATTCCACTTCTTTTCAGAATCATGCGCTATCTGCAATGCCATGGAGTCCGCCTATTGCCCTCTCAGGCTCAATGGCTTTTATGTCATAACCTAGAAGCTCACACGTTTACCTTGGTGAGCTGATAAGCCCGTATCGGCATACCCCAAAAGCCATTGAGCTGAGAGGCTAAGAAACGGCCTCGGTGGTGTAGCGGATAGCGCACTGGTCCATAAGCATGAGGTGCAGGTTCGAGTCCCGCTAAGGGCCCAAGTTTCCATCCCATAGCGCTGCATTCTAGTGATAACTTTATGCTTTCGCTTTTTATGGCCCTACCTCCCAAATAATTTAATACTTTCCGAATTTGTCCCAGATCGTATGCCCATTTGATTTCGGAATCTGAAGCCCTTCACCAGTGTCACTCAACATTATTGAAAAATTGTTAGCCCTAAATTTGAGTGAGTGTGGGTGAAAGGGGCACGCAACCAAGAATATGCACGATTCCAAAGGCGAGTCGATGAATAGTAAACTCCAAAATGCAATCGACACATAGAGACGCTCCATGCTTTTGTATTGTTCCCACTATTTTTTGATAGAAGCAATCCCGATGCAGAGCTGATGGGCTGAAAAGTTACCAATTGGGCTTCCCTTGCACAATGGACGCCGTTTTTGGAACAGTTCGTCCCGGTGGGGGAATTTAGATGTATTTCATCGATCACAGCTTGCACTCCTTATCCCTGAGCCAGAGTAGGCGTGGCATTTGAACATGGCACGGAATTGG